>JABSTL010000611.1:0-80706 GCA_013759095.1 Fusarium sp. NRRL 29148
ATAGATTCTGTTATTTCTGTCACTTATGTAGAAGATCTCTAGTTATATTTAGCTGAAATAAAACATGAACTTATCGATAATCCATCTGCTGTAGGGTATCCAACTTTGTATCCATCACAGGTACCATACAGGCTAACCCTTCACGGTAAGTTACATCAAATCTCCCACTTCACCAATCACATCACTTGTTTTCGATAGCGGTCAAAATGCATCAACCAATGCCAGCATCCAATCTCAACCCCCAAACGCCTCTCGCCGTTGCACGATGAACGCCAAGACCGCCGCAGCCAATCCAGGCTCAGCGACTGAGACATCCACCTACTTCAAACTTGTCAGCCTCGTCGTCCTCCCCTTCATCGTGACATACATCCTCACCTCCTTCGGCAACAAGGGCTATCGGCATGGCCAAAGCGCACGAGAGCCTCCGAGGGTTCCGTATTGGATCCCATACGTAGGAAATACAATTGGCTTCGCTTTTTACACTGAGGACTTCTTATCGTCTATTCTGTAAGTTCTCTCCGGACCGCCAAGCCTTGGTCATACACTGATCTACGCCAAGATCCAAATTCGGAAAAGTCCCGCTACGTATCTTTGTCGGCGCTGAGGATATGTACTTTATTCCTCATGGACAGCCTATCATTGAGCTCTTCAAGGCGTCGAGGCATTTGACTACAAAATCTCTAGGTGTCATGACTGTTCGAGATGCGTTTGGCTTGCCAGAATGTGATATGCCCATCTATGTCGATGAGGACTCTGAGTTTGGACATGTTGACCCTTTGAAGAGGTTTGACTTTGTTCAGCATCGCGATTTGCATGCTCTTTTGACAGGAGGGCCGTTGAACTCCATGACTGCAAAGTTTGTCGAGGTCTACTCTGATATCATTGAGAAAGACACCAGGTTGATTGAGGACGAGTGGACTGAGGTTGATGATCTTTATGAGTGGCTTAAGAACAATCTTCTCCGCGCTGCAATCACTGCTCTATGCGGCAACCGGTTTCTCGAAATCTCACCGACCTTCCTCGAAAACTTTTGGTTGTTCGACTATCACCTCCCCAACCTTTTTAAGCGCATGCCTAGATGGCTTGTTCCGAGGAGTTATGCAGCCAGAGACAAGTGTGTCGAGAGCGTCCTACGGTATCATGAACATGGAAACAAGTTGTTTGACTTTGGTGATGATGACGGTGTCATCAAGAAGGATTGGACACCGGAGTTTGGCACGAAATTGATGAGCGCTAGACAAAAGATGTTTCAGAGCGTTGGGATGACCCCGCGAGGTGGCGCTGCTCTTGACCTGGGGCTTATGTGGGCGTAAGTCAATCACTAACAACACCCACCCAGGATTGTTCTCTCACATGAGGGCTTCACTGATTATTTGCAGGGTCAATGCTAATGCCATTCCCGCCGGCATGTGGATCCTCCTTGACATCCTACTCGACAAGGACCTGAAGGACAGAGTAATGGCCGAGATGCAACCTTCATTCATTGACAAGTCGCTATCTTTCGATATCGAAAAGCTCTGCTCCGGTCCCCTGATCAATTCCATCTACCTCGAGACACTACGTCTTCGCGTTGCTTCGCCCGTTGGACGAACATCAGTCATTCCCAATCTCAAATTCGGAAAGTGGCAGTTCAAGCAGGGTGTTGGCATGCTATCTTCGTCCTGGGTCGGCGGCCACGATCCTGATTTCTGGAACACTGGACATGTGCAACCCGGTGGAGTCGAAGAGCACCCTGTTGAGTCGTTCTGGGCAGAGCGGTTCCTGGTCTACGAGAATGATCCATCCAGCGGTCCAGTTCGACCATCCGCTTCTACCGACAAGCCCACAAAGCGTACCCCAGAGGAGGACCGTCAAGCACGCTCTACTATTGACGGAACACAGGGATATTGGTATCCCTATGGAGGCGGGACAAAAATGTGTCCTGGTCGATTCTTCGCCAAACAGGAACTCATGGCTGCTGTGGCAGTTGCTCTGCGTGCATTTGACATTGAGCTGGTTGACCCCGAAGCGGCGAGTAAAGTTAAACCGAACATGGATTACTTTCCGTTTGGGACTATCCCGCCCAAGGGTAAGGTCGCTGCTCGAATCAGGAGGCGAAGGCTCTAATATGGCTGAGCTTGGTTTCCGATGTGATATTTCTCGGATATTAGTTATAGAATTGAGATGTAGTAATCAACACATGAAAAATATTTGTCATCCAAGTTATGATCTTTCATGATTCAATGATGACAGGATCGTGCAAGTATACCCGCATTATGATGTGTTCAACTCCACAGTAACTTATGTCATGACGGTTATGGATACAAATACATCTCACTACCTTACTTTAGCTTTCACCCTCTAGATGTACTGGAACTGCAGCCAATTCGTTTAAACTCCCGAATTCCCAATTACCGACCATTTTTTGTCTATTTGAACTGTACCATGGCTACTATGAAAGCCATCGGAGTCTCGAAGTACGGCTCGGTCGATAACCTCGAATCGCGAGACGTCCCAAAGCCTTCGGATCCTATTGGCCGACAGGTAGTCGTTAAGTTTGTTTCCTAATTCCCCTTAATTTAGATAAAGAAGTGCTGATATTGTTCAGAGTCAAAGCATGTTCTGTCAACCCAATTGATCACAAGGTTCGATCAGGAACCTATGACGATGCGCCCGGTAATTCCACCACCTCGCACCATCAGAGTAAGACTGACGAACTGGTAGATTACTATGACCACGTCCCAAAGGACTTTCACATCATAGGCTTCGACGGCGCTGGAGTAGTTGAGAAGACTGGACCAGACTGCCAGCTCTTCAAAGTCGGCGATGAAGTCTCCTGGGTAGGCCCATCGACTGATCAGGGAAGCTATGCAGAGTATCAGCTCGTAAGCGAGCTAGCCTGTGCCAAAAAGCCCAACAACCTCGATTTTGTCGATACTGCGAGCTATGGATTGACTTTCATGACAGCATATCAGTCGCTGTATCGAAGGATGGAGGTCAAGCCTGAAGAGCAGACGGGTATGTTAATCGTAAGTTTGAAACAGCTTTCGACATGACGGGGCTGTACTGACATTCCCGCTTTAGATAAATGGAGGAGGTGGTGTAGGAAGTGCTGCTATTCAGCTTGCGAAGAGAGTCCTTAAGCTTCCGGTCGTCGTGGCTACGGCATCACGACCTGAGACGATCGAGTCTTGCAAGCGAATGGGTGCTACCCATGTTATCAACCATCGAGAGGACCTTGTCAAACAGATCGACGATTTAAAGCTCAATGTGCCCATCAAGTAAGCGCTCATCGTCAGCTCAACCACATCAATCACTGACAGATATAGATATGTCTACATCGTCGCCCGAACAGAGCAATACACCCAATCCATCGCCAAAATCTGCGCCCCATTCGGGAAAGTCTGCACCGTCGTCCAAGCAGACGTGAGCCTCTACGGAACAGAATTCATGTCCAAGTCACTGACATTCTCGTGGGATTGGGTGGGTTCTGCTGCATATCATGACACAGGCGTTGAAGATTATCATGAAATGCTAGGAACGATCTCAAATCTGATGGAGGACGGTACACTGTTCTCTACAGCTGGGACTCGTCTTAGGTTGACGCTTGAGGGTCTGAAAGAAGCGCATCGGAGGGTGGAGAGTAGTACTACTGTTGGCAAGATTGCGCTTGGTGTTGATGAGCCTGGGGAGGGTGAGCCGTTTGCTTAGGAAGCATATCTCCGATGACTTGGTCGTTAGTCAGTTATTATGTTAGATAACGGTCAAAAAAGCAAGAGGTATATGTCTATAAAGTCTTTCGCTGCAGTGGTATCCTCGATCAACACATCCCGTTTCACAAAAAGCCTTGGCCAACTCCTTCACCTAGCTCGCCCCCCCGACTGCTCCAAAGTTGATAGCCCCCGTACTCCCCAACTCATTCAACCAACCCTCCACATCAGAGCTCACACCAATAGCAAACTCCTCCTCAACAACCCCAACCTGCCACGTATTCGTCACGACCAAATCCCCGCCCATGGCAGAAATGACACTAAACGTCAACGCCGATCCAAATGTCGGTGCAGTCTGCGTGAATGTTGCACTCTCAATAGCCCACTTACCACTCTCTGCTTTTCCCTGTGTAACGCCCAGATTGCTTATCTCCCATGAATACGATCGCGTTTTGCCATGGTCCTTGACGAAAGACTGCCAGTCCTTCACGAACTTGGCCAGACCGATGTGATCGTTCTTGGTGCCCAGGTCCAGCTTGGCTGATAGACCATCTCGTATCGCCTTTGCACATGACCAGACTGTCGCTTCTAGATTTGCGCTCATGGTTGGTTTGGTTTGTGCCTCGTTGATCTGTTCGCGGACCTTGGCAACGAGTTCCTCATCGAATGTAAAAGGCCAGTATGCCACGCTGTTGATTACCGTCTTGTTCATGTCGATGCTCGGATGGCCCGGCTTTTGAAACTGTCTTAAACAAACGGGTGTGCCGCACAAGAACGCAGAAGCTTTGATCTCAGCAAGTCTCGTCGCCATCGATACCGCGATCAGCGCGTGCATGAGCCCCGTCAAAGTCGTGCCGTGCTGGCGACACGCGTCGAGTACAGGCTTTAGTGCCTTTTTCGTAACCTTCATGGCAACCATGTTCGTTGTGGATGGTTCTGTCGGTATTGGTGCCCATGTCGCCATGTGAGGTAGTTCTTTCGCCTTTATCGAAGCGATGAGATCCCGTCCGAGTTCACCGACAACGTAGTGTAGGGAGACGGGTAACTTGATTAAGTGATGTAATGGGGGCGTGAGTTCGGTGTTTGGGACCTCAAAGGCGCGGTCTTTGAGAATCACGGTGTCGTCGTCTGGTGAGTTGAGACAAGTGAATAGACTTTCTTGGAAAACCTTTCCGCTCTTCCCATCTGCTGCGGTATGTTCCCAAGCAAAGACGATATCGATAAAGTTGGACTCGACTGGTCTGAGTATCGTCACTCTCCAACCAGGTTGGGTCTCGAGATTCTTATAAGGCTCATTGACTTGCCATTCCAAGGTAGCATGGAGAATCGACTCATACGCTTCTTGATCGGAGACCGTCCGCCATTCTATGTGATTATTTAAGTCAATCTGATCAAGTCGCAGCCAGTGTTGCTTCTTAGAGTCCGCATTGATTCGTCCAACTGTGAACAGCGGATGCTGGAGAATAGCACGGGCGAAGGCATTTTCAACAAGTTTCTGGAGCGATGCAGCATCTGAGGTGAGGAGTGCCTCGGGAATACGATAACGACATGATATCGCACAGCCAATAATTGCCCCTAACGAATAATGAGCTGCTTGGAGGTGTTCACTGCAAGACGTTAGCACTACTTCAAGATTGTGGGACGGGGTGGTACTCACACAGGGCTGAGCTTCCTCAAGACCTTGTCCTTGTCGTTCAGGCTCCTGGCGCTCTTCTTGCTACGAAGGCGGTCGATCATGTTTGAAGACATGGTGCATGCATCACTCGGAAGATGAAAGGAGGTTGAAGTCTTTACGGATCAGCAACTTGAGCCCTTTAACTATAAAGCTCCAGAAGCATGGACATAGCAAATTTGTACAAAGTTTATTAAAATAGAATAGTCTCCCACTGCCGGATGGTGACACGCTCGGCTGGCTTCATGGTGAAGTGACAGGGTTGTTTAGCCAATTAGCTAGTCCTGTTCCGTTGGTTGTCGTGGCCCTTGTTCGTGACGGTGACACTAGCGCGGTCGTGATTGGGCTGATTCATTCCGTCGGGCGTCCGCGGGCACAAAATCCAGCCAAATTTCGGCATAAACTGGCGCCTTTGATTGAGGCTGACGGTGTCACTTTACCTGACGAGGCTACGCATCGTTCGCACTCGGATCAAGTTGCCCAGAGTGTTTCAGGGGTATGGTCGATCAGTTCATCTGAGCCTCTCGTATTCCCAGAGCCGATTGGTGGACTCTGGTTTCGTCATCTTCCTTGCTGGTACGGTATCTGCAATTGACAGTCCGGTCAGATCATGATAAAGCTCAAGTGTCAGCATTCACACGCGTCTAATTACAAGTCATTATGCTTCTTATCCGTGAAAGTAAGCAGACGTCATGTTGAGGTTGATGCCGACTTTGCTAAAGAGGTAGGGTTGTAACTTGACATTCCAGCGGCCGCAGACCGGCGGGGCCGGCTCCGATCACTAGCGTCACCGGTACAGGGAATTAGCTTTGTTCACTCAAAGATCAAAGATTGATGTTAGACGTTTCATCGCCCAGTCGGAGCCTTTCTCGTGGCAACAGTGATCATATCCATGTACACAATCACTTGTTCATGTCAGACCCACTGCCGTTTCAATGTCTGCTTACCTACCTTATGAAGGTAATATCAGAAATTTGGGGAGCTTGACCATCATACCCTCACTTGCAGTCCGTTGCTGTGTATAATGATAAATATTGCGATTTGTGGTCAGCTGATCGAGAAGAGAAACCCTCAGCTTCGCTTCAGGCTCTTCGCCAACTATATGATACCTTGTCAAACTGCTAGTGGATGATGGATGATGGAAGCTTCTGAATCACCGGTTTATGACTTGATATGAGAAGAAATCTATTATCTTCTATTGTTCTTCCATCCTAGCTATCGAAGTTTCGGTATGGGCATTGAACCGATTCGTTCTTGTCCTGCAGGCACAGCTGCCGGGCTTCACTGGTCCCAACTGCACCGTAAGCGGTCAAATCCGGGCTGACACCTATCGTATCGTACTTTTGCAACAAGTTCCGAACTTTGCTTTGAGCAGACTTTCGCTTCTCAGGAGTTCCGAGCAGATTATCCAGAACCCACTTCGGCTGCAACGCGATCACCGGCACACTCATATGTCTACTCCATCGCTTCTGATGCGCCGGCGTTAACATGACCGGGAAGACAGGCTCTCCATTAAAGCAAAATGTCCACTTAGCATCCTCTGTGTCTTGCGGGATGTCTTCTGGCCAGGGTCTTGGGTCACAGATACGAAGGCCTCGAAGCATGTCCCAGAAGGTGCTGTTATACTCTTCGACAGTTCGCTGCTTCTCGGAGGGGGCACCAATGATGACGAGGGAAGTATTAGGGCCCAGAGAGGTTGACATGCGCAGATACTCGGTTAAAGCGAGAGCTACCTTGCGGACATTACGAGGCTCTGAAGGGTTGTCTGACTCGAGGAACACATAACGATGATCGTCTGATCGATAGCCCATTGTTGCGTATACGCAAGGAAATGTCTTCATGCTGCTCCCTTTGGCTAATATTGTGCTCTTGAAATCTTGGTACGCAAGGCCTTGCCAAGTATCCTTGTCGAACCGAGTCTCAACTTCGTTTCTGATGGTATGTCAGTCTTGCAAGTGCAACCGATTAGTGAGTCTCGAACCTTGTAAGCAGTTCCGCCGGTGCAGATGACCAGGTTTCTTCTACGTCATTGGTGTGTAGTGCGGTCTCTTTCTGTGTCGACGCAGGCTTCCCGAGCTTGGAGCCATTCGTGAGAAATCTCAGCTTCTTTATGAAATGATTGATAGGGGCCTTCCGAAGTTGTATTAGTCTAGCCACCGCCGTGACGGCAATGAACAAGAATATGGCATTGATGGCAAGCTGCATGATGAGAGTATATTGGGAATACGTAGAAAAAGCGCGTCATATGTTCAAAGGAGCTTCTGGACAACGCGTATGGTCCCATTTCGGCATCAGTTTTGAGTGGACATAGGCCTGACCTATATATAGTGCCGTGGCGGCAACCTGAAAACGTGTATGGTGCCAAATGTCATTGACGTGAATTGACTGAAGTGCTAGGATCTGCAGCTAGGTAGTCTTCGATCGAGCTGTCAGGCTTCAGGGAAAGATCTGTAACACAAACCCCTGATAGCGTCATGATTATTGCTGAGATTGTGTAGTCATGGGTAGGACTAATGAAATCAACATGATGTATGCGCCAAGCGATGATGCACACATATACCGGTACCGGAATATTTCCTCCGAGGTAAACCACTTCGAGGCCAAGTGCGCGGTGCATGCATCAGCTGTCAACTTTATTGATTCAAAGGCATAGCCCCAGATAAACTTTTCGACATATCTTTTGATCAGGGTATAGACCATTTTTACCGTAGCTTTTCGTCTATAGTGGTGCAGCCGTAGTGGTGCAGCCGTCTACTGGGCCTCCCCAAGATTGTTCAGCGCTCGATGCTAGCGTACAGGGATGACAGATTTAGTCCGGGGAACAGTGGACCCTACCGGATCTTTTGAAGGATGAGCCGCTGAGGTCATGCCCCTAGATGATCGCATCATCGAAAACGGAATGCTGCTGTCACCATCTGATCACCATTACCGTGAGATCTCGTAATATTCGTCACAGCTAGTATACAAATAAGCTGCTATGGGTTAGGCGACTCAGCTGATTGATAAAGATTCAGCAAATGATCTACACTAGATGAGAGGAAAGCCGCAGAGCAATTTGACAAGATCGAGGCTTAATCAGGCATAGTTCTGGTGTCTAATGATGTGAGGCTTGCAGTAGAGCAAATCTACCCGCGATGAATATTACGAAATGTTACGGTAATCTGTTGATTATTGCGGATGCTGAACACTACAAAGTTATGGAACATCTCGTACCACAATAATCGTTCCGTGTCTAGAATGGCCTCAACGTTTACCATTCGATCGACATTCATACCTGTTCAAGACTCTATCTTCGCTACTCGACGTACCACAGTCCCTGCCGAACTCCCGGAATGGAGGATACTAAACAATTGCCTGGTGGCATCATCGAACTTGCGCCGCGGACAGGAACTTCTTTCTTCGTCAACAGGGGCCAACGCCTAACAGTAATCGACCCAAAAGGCGGTCAGGTCTCTGACCTCGTGGCATTCAACCGACACGACACAGACGAGGTCATATCCAACGGACGCACATTTGACTACGCAGACACCATATACCTAACAACCAACCACCCACTATACTCAAACCGCAGCAACATCATGCTCAAAATCGTCGACGACAGTTGCGGACGTCACGACTTTCTGCTTACGCCGTGTTCCAAAGATACGTTCCGCATCATATACGGCGACAAGGAGCCGCACCACGGCTGTTTCGGCAACCTCTCCCTTGCGCTAGGCAAACATGGTATCGCGCCAGATCGCATTCCTTGCGCTTTCAACTGCTTTATGAATGTGCCTGTGGACGGGAAGACGGGAAAGTTCACGGTGGAGCCGCCTATCAGTAAAGCTGGTGATCACATCGACTTCGTTGCCGAGATGGACCTTATTGTTGCGGTCACTGCTTGTTCAGCTGGCAAGTCAAATGGCGGTAGCTTTAAGCCTATTCAATACAAGATAGTTTGAGGAATCATCAGAGAAGTGCTGGGTATGCATCCAGTCACAAGCTTTCTGTGGTTTCACAAAGTGTCTTACAAAGGACAAGTGGTGATGCTGATATTTGACGGCGCGTCATTGATCTGGGCAAATGTTTAATTCGAGCTTACACGCGCAGAGGCTAATAATTTGCCGAGGGCCCTGGAAGAGATCTATGCGTCTTGAAAAACGCATGATACTAAGCTATCGGGATGTTTTCCATACGATCAAAAGTCTTCAACGTCATCCATAGTTTTTGATTGGATGTGAGCGTTGAGGGACGGGTAGAGAGAGATGATGCCTACACAACCGATCGATCACTAATCCGGCTGCGGCCCGGCAGATCGATCGTCTGGGGACCCGATGCAAGGGTTCTGAAGTCCCCCCTATCTAGGCTATCCCTTGGGTTTTCTTTCCTGCGACCTTATTCAATATCCCTGCTTAGGATTTTGGGAGCAGAGGATACTGGAAGCGAGTCTTTTGCCGCAGACACCGTGCCAGACTAGTCGATTTATTATTAGTTCTCAGTCATCTACGCAGATATTTCCAGAGACCACAATGACAAACAAGGGCTCGATCGAAGATGCTGTGCAAGGCAAAGGGGTCCATGTCGACAGTGACAATCGCATCTGCTGGGATGAAGATGCTGACCAGCACCCCCGGAATTGGAAATCCGGAACGAAAACATACACCGCCGCTCTGATTTGCTGGTTGGAGATGTACATGACGGCCATCAGCTCGTCTGGGGTCAGTTGGCTCACTGCTACGGATATACCTCTGCTAATGATGTTCCAGACGGCTACTGCAGAAGCGTCACGAGAGGAGTATGGTGTCAGCAGAACGATGGCCTATTTCGTCTTCGTCACTATGTGAGCTTTGAAGCTGGTCAGGATGCCAATCATGTTGCTGATTTTGGAAACAGATACTTGTTCGGTCAAACCATAGGTAGCATCTTCTGCTCACCCATCTCAGAGGTATTTGGACGACGAACCATATATATCCTTGCAGCAATCTTATTCTGCGTATCCTCAGTGATTGTGGCCGCGGTGCCGTCAATAATTGGCGTGTATTTCGGTCGTTTCTTCCAAGGCGTGGCTGCGGCAATTCCCGCAACCGTCGCTTTTGGCAACTTTGACGACATGTACAATGCTGAGAATAGGATCTGGGTAGTGTATGTGTATACCATCCTCGGTATGCTGGGGCTGGCACTGGGCCCTATTTACTCGACATACATTACTTCGAGCATAGGGTGGTAAGTTTAGAATTTCTCGAGATGGTTGATAGACTGACGATGTACTAGGCGTTGGGTGTACTACATATCTACCATCATCATGGGTGCCACGGCTGTTGCATGCATCTTCACGAAGGAGTCAAATGCCAACCAAGTACTCGACAAGATTGTCAATGAAATACGGGAAGAAACCGGCATTGAAGACGTCAAATCTGGCAATGAAGAGGGAGAAAAGTTCACAGTGGCATCCTTTGCGCAGAACGCTCTCTTCCGACCCTTGCAGTTCCTTGTCACCGATCCTCTGGTTTTCTTCTGCGCCGTACTTTGCGCCATTGCATTCGGTCTCATCTACGGCTTGACAGAATCATTGACCATCGTCTACACCGCGCCGCCCTTTAACTTTTCACAGAACAGTTCTAGTCTTGCATTCATCGCCATTGCGATCGGCGAGGTGCTCAATATCCTACCTCGGATCTACGACGCCCACATATACAAGAAATACCGCAGAACTCACCGCCGCATCCTCCCAGAGAGCAAGATCACGTCTTTTGCACTCGCAGCGCCATCTCTTGCTATCGGTTTATGGCTCTTCGCTTGGACCATTCCACCACGGGTCACGAATGTTCCTTGGCCTGTCAGCATGATTGGTCTGGTGATGATCGGTTTCAGTGCCAATGATTTTAGTTATGTGTTGTTCGGATATGCTACTGATAGTTATGGTGAATATGCCGCCAGCGCTGTCAGTGCCATCAGTTTGACACGTACGCTGACTGCTGCGGTGTTTCCTCTCTTCACCCATCAGATGTATACGGGGTTGGGTAGCAATGTCGCAACGAGCATCTTAGCGGCGTTGGCGAGTCTCTTTGCGTTCACGCCATTCTTATTCTTGAGGTATGGGTCGAGATTAAGGCATCGAAGCAAGTTTGCGGCGGATGATGAGCAGGCTCTGAAGCAGGAGAATCTCCATATGAAGGACAAGGAGTAGGTGGTATCTTTCACACAGGCCTCTTCAAATCCAAGGCCTTCTGCCTACGTCCCTTATAAGCTACTTGAGAAATAGAACAAGTAGTCTTGATTGCAGGTCATAGACCCTTGGCCGAGACGACTGCACTTGGGCCAGTGTCTCTTACCATGCTCGTGATATGACTCAGTCTTGATCAACATGCTACGATGTATAGTTTCTCGAATGCAAACTTTCATCAACAATATTGTTGACCCCATCCTCCCCACTTAAACCCTGTTGAAGAACTTACAATGGAGGATCAGGCTTAGGCATCATACCCATTATCTCCCACATACTACGCCCTCCCTGAGATATGTGATTAAACGTGAATTTGATGCCTTTTTCTCGCGCTAGCTCCTTAACCGGTTCATATGTAGTTTTGTCTATGCCACCGTACACATAAAGCCATATCTCCAGAGTTTTCAGCCCAGACAGACGGTTGTCAGGGCCGCATTCTTTCAGCACCGTACATAGTAATTCGACATGTTGCAGAATCTGTGGCTGATAACACGCGAGATCGCATTGGAGACCAAGATGCTCAAGTGATCTCGGAAGATAGTCCAGCATTTTCACGTTTCGTGACGTGTCACGATAGTAAAGGACATGAATATCCATGGTGAGGCGCTTGAGCTTATTCATCTGTGCAAAGCACTCTTTTAGGCATTCCAAATGCGTTTTAGACGCGTTTTCTGAACTTCTGTCGTGCCTGAAGCGGTGTGTCATAAGATCAAACGCGAGCTCCTCTAAAGATGCTCCATGGAGGAGCAACGCTTGTCGAGTGAGAGGGTCGCTGTCATGTCCATTATCGGTCGTTCTGGGGGGGTTTCTCCAAGTGAAGACAAGCTTTTTCAGTCGTTTGCAGGCACTGACAACAGTGAGGAGCCCATGGCTCGTGAGGCAAGCGGCCTCTAAGAACAACTCCTCAATGGGCGAAGTCCCAGCAGGAAACCGTGTCTCGTAAACATCAGGATCCAAGCCCAGCCTGACATGTTCATTCCTGTCCTTCTCATCTGAGATGCTTTTGATCGGTATCTCGTCATATAACGCTGAGAGGGCAAGGGTTTTGACGTTTGGAAGGTGGAAAAATGGTGCCGCACCTTGAATATTGCCGGGATCGTCTTCGTCGTACCATCTGACAACAGCGAGCTTAAGGTTTCCCAATGGCCGTTGGGGACCATTCTGCCTAAGAGCTAAAGACACAAGGTTTAACACCAGCAGCCCTGACTCTTGATAGTACGGAATCGTAACGTCGAGGCTCTCGATTCTGGTACATAGAACTAAGAGAAGTGCTGCTACAGGGTCTATCTTTGCACCGACTAGTCCTTCGCACCAGCCAGGGTCATTGGCAAGCTCTGGAAATCGTTGACGAGCTGACAAGACAAGTTCATCAAGCCCGGCTGCACCAATCAATGGGTCTTCGTCTTCGATACGAATCAGTTCATCGAAGACTATCGATTTGACATTGCTTTGGAGGTGGGGGTTTCGAACAAGATGCAGCGCAAAGTGAGCAGCTGCTTGTTTGTGTACGATCTCGGGATAAAACGGCCAATGGCGGACGAGAAGTGGTGAGGCGATTCTATAAAGCCTCTTATTGACATATATGACTCGGAAAAGTGCTAGGCGATCTGAATCGCATATCAGGGTAAAGATATCAGCGAGTATCTCATCCGGGAGGTCCTGCAGTTGCCCCATTGTGCATGTCGTATGTTGAGGGTTAAATCAGCAGATTATCCAGTGTTGCGGGGTTACTGATGAGATTGGGATGAGATGACATTGTCACGTGCCAGTAAGCATTTGTACAGGATCAAGGTCGCATCGGGAAATAAGGATTCTGGTGTTCACAATGTTACACGTTAGAGCAGTTTGAACAGTTCAATGAATATGCTATATAATGAAGAAATATGTAAATCGAGAAAAAGCGTCAAAAGTGACTGAGAAAACACTACTTCTCAGCCTTGACATCAAAGCGGTCCAGGTTCATGACCTTGGTCCACGCAGAAATGAAATCCTTCACAAACTTCTCCTTCGCATCAGCACTACC
Source organism: Fusarium sp. NRRL 29148 (assembly GCA_013759095.1). Taxonomy (NCBI): domain Eukaryota; kingdom Fungi; phylum Ascomycota; class Sordariomycetes; order Hypocreales; family Nectriaceae; genus Fusarium; species Fusarium sp. NRRL 29148. The sequence goes on from JABSTL010000611.1 coordinate 13,587, forward strand.
GTAGACCTCAGAGATAGCACGGAGCTCAGCGTGAGATCCGAAGACCAGATCAGCGCGGGTAGCAGTCCACTTGACGGACTTGGTGGAGCGGTCAGTGCCGGTCCAGAGCTCGCCCTGGCTATCCTTCTTGGCCCATGAGTAGGCGGGAGAGAGAAGGTTGACAAAGAAGTCGTTGGTGAGCTGGCCCTTCTTGTCGGTGAGAATACCGTTAGATGAACCGTCGTAGTTAGCGTTCAAGGCACGGAGACCACCGACGAGGACGGTCATCTCAGGAGGAGTGAGGGTAAGAAGAGCAGCGCGGTCAACGAGGATCTCCTCAGTGCGGGCACGGGCAGTGCCATGTCCGTAGTTGCGGAAACCATCGGCAAGAGGCTCAAGATAACCGAACTGAACGATATCAGTCTGGTTCTGCGTGGCGTCAACACGGCCAGGAGTGAAAGGAACCTCGACGTCCTTGAAGCCAGCAGCCTGAGCAGCCTTCTCAATAGCAGCAACACCACCGAGGACAATCAGATCAGCGAGGGAGACCTTCTTGGAACCAGACTTGGCGTTGAAATCCTTCTGGACCTTCTTGAGGGCAGAGAGAACCTGCTTGAGCTGCTTGGGGTTGTTGCTAACCCAGCTGACTTGAGGCTCGAGAGCAATACGAGCACCGTTGGCACCACCACGCTTGTCAGTTCCACGGAAAGTAGAAGCAGAGTTCCATGCAGTAGAAACAAGCTTAGAAACATCAAGACCATCAGTAGAAAGGATAGTAGACTTGAGGCTAGAGATCTCTGCCTCGCCAATGATGTCGCCCTTTCGCTCAGGGAGAGGATCCTGCCAGATGAACTTCTCCTTAGCGACCTCAGGGCCAAGGTAGCGAGAAACAGGGCCGAGATCACGGTGGAGGAGCTTGTACCAGGCGCGAGCGAAAGCAGCGTTCAATTCTTTGGGGTTGTCGTGCCAGCGCTTGCAGATCTTTAGGTACGAGGGGTCGTTGATGAGGGCGAGATCGCTGGTGAGCATGGTGGGGCGTCGGAACTTGCCCTTGACGAAGGGGTCGGGGTACTCGAGCTTGCCGTTGAGAGCCTCCCATTGCTTGTGGCCAGCAGGGCTCTCGACGAGGGTCCAGTTGTTGCCGAGAAGAGACTTGAGGAAGTGGTTGCTCCACCTGGAATTTGTTAGTAAGAATGAGACTGAAATGCAGAAAGATAACGTACTTGGTGGGAGTGGTGGACCAGATAACCTCAAGACCACTGGTCATCTGGTCAGGACCGTTACCCTCGTTGACGCTGTTGTGCCATCCAAGACCCATCTCTCCAAGGTCAGCAGCCATGGGCTCGGGGCCAATGTTCTTAGCAGGAACAGCACCGTGAGTCTTGCCCAGGGTGTGGCCACCGATGATGAGAGCAGCAGTCTCCTCATCGTCCATACCCATACGGCCAAAAGCAGTGCGGATATCAAGAGCAGAAGCCTTGGGGTCAGAGCTTCCATCAGGACCCTCGGGGTTAACGTAGATGAGACCAAAATGCGTAGCACCAAGAGGCTTCTCGAGCTTGTCGGCACGCTCGTAAAAGTCTGTGCTACCGTTGTAGCGAACGTCGTTACCCTTGGGGACAAAGGTGGACTCGGCGCCCCAGTAGACGGACTCATCGGCTTCCCAGGTGTCGGCGCGACCACCGGCGAAACCGAGGGTCTCGAAGCCGCTGTGCTCGAGGGCGACGTTGCCGGCGAGGACGATAAGGTCAGCCCATGAGATCTTGCTGCCGTACTTTTGCTTGATGGGCCCTGTGATTTCGTTAGATTTGGGGGTTTGTGTGACGGCTGTGTAACGTACAGAGCAGACGACGGGCCTTGTCCAGGTTCTGGTTGTCGGGCCAGCTGTCGAGAGGAGCGAATCGTTGTTGACCCTGCGCAAGTCAGAAAAACACTCGGGTTATGGCATCGAGTTCATTACTCACCATTCCGGCGCCACCTCGGCCATCCATTGCGCGGTATGTACCAGCGCTGTGCCATGACATACGAATGAAGAGACCGCCATAGTTACCATGGTCAGCAGGCCACCAATCCTGAGAATCAGTGAGAAGCGCGTTGAGGTCCTTCTTCAATGCAGCAACTGCAAAAGAAAATCAGTAAATAGTCCTCGATCCCAGAATCAGTGAAACTCACAGTCCAGAGACTTGAAAGCCTCGGTGTAGTCGAAATCAGCACCCAATGGGTTATACTGAGGCGAAAACTGCCTCAACACATCCAATCTCAAAGCACAAGGCCAAAAGTCCCTGGATCGAGTACCGCCACCGGCCTGGTTGCTGGCGACGCGGCAGATGCCAAAGTCCTCGGGGATTTCTCGCGGCGGGACGAGATTAGTGTCCGTGGCGCGCTTGGCAAAAGGGCAGCCCTGGCTAGCGGCCAGAGGCACGAGGCCAGAAGCCAGCAGAAGTGATTGTACGTGCATGGCTGGGGAGATGTGCTGTGACTGTGAGGTGTGAAGCTGACAGACGAACAGACTATAAAAACGGGCGGATTTGTGTTTGGTTTTGTACCCGCAGTGAAGAGGCAAGAAAAAGAAGGTTACAGTGACGATCTACAGGGGCTGCTACAGCGCCAAGTCGGCAGTGTCAGTGGTATAGGGCCATGCAACAGGTCAGACGCTTGGATTAGCAATCGAGGCTCAGTTACAGTGCATCTTAGTCTAGCCATTGGTGCATGGATCAAGACGGGGTCAGGGTTTAGCAGTTACTGCTGTATCACAAGGATAAACCCAGCCTTTTCTTGCCTCTTCTTCGCAGTGTAATCCACACCAACGTCACTGACCCCTCCTGCTTGTTTCCCAGATGGTGATAGGCGGTGACGATACTGAAATCAGATGTCTCGTCCGTGGATTCATGTTCTTGTGGAGACGGAGAAAATCTGGGTGCCAGGGCGAGAAAAGAACAATAACCCTGATAAGCGGCAATGCCAATGGAATCACACGCACCAACTGCCGACAGGGATGGTAAATCACAGGACTGCTATTGGTTTACGTGAGACTTTGTCCATACTGAGAAGGTGGTAGCTTAATATAAACTTTTGGAGAAGACCAGTGAAACACATGCTTTAGAGTTTATCATTTACCCTTGAGGAATTGACCTTATGCAAGTTTTTTTCTTTATAATTTTCAGTGGAAGCTGACTGATCAAGCCTGTCTCTGTTGGAGATAGATTGGGCAGAACCATTCTTCTAATCGCCCTGCCAAGCTGTGATTATCCCACATATGATCCGACTACCCACTCTTGCTCACCCTGCCGTACCGCAACCAATCGGAATATTGTCAAACAGATTAGCTAGGTAAACGATCAATGCCGTGAGCGCGGGCCGGAGTAAAGCTCCTCACTCCTCAGAGGGCCAGACATCCAATCCTCGGGTGCAGTGTCACCTCGGGCTCTTTCCAAGTTCCCGATTACAGTGCAGTACGTAGTAAGCCGAGACAAATTGAGCTGGCCTCGTCTGCTGTACTACCCCGTATTTTGCGAATGCAGATGACTTTTTGGTATATCTTGTCTACAAATTGTCTGGGCGCAGTGCTCGGGCTTTGCTGACAATAAGCTCAATCATCCCTGCGCGTTGCTCAGTCGTCAGCAGTAACTGTTCGCATTTTGATTCGCGCAGCTTGTTGCTTGGCTCATTATCATCACAACAACTACAAAAATAAGCATACGCAGTCACAAACTACGGTCGCATTCTGGGTCCGGTCGATCCATGTACCCGAACCTTTGGGCCATACAATTCTCAACAAGTCAGTCATCACCAACAAAGCAATTAAATTCTGCATACTCATCCCATCTCCCAAGACTTTTTTGCTAATAATAGCAATGCCCTTCTGCAGGCGACATCTTGGCTTCACAAATCCCGCAGGCCAAATGGTCTGATCCCAGCGTAGCAATTCCCTTGTGATCGATCCTCCAGTCCAAACCATCCAATATCACGTTGAGAATAGTGAATTCTTGGGGTTTCATGCAGCGGCAACTCTATCTGGAATGTCACATTCCGCTTTGCGAGCCAATTGGTCCTCGCTACGCAGTGGCAATTTCGCCCGGCCGTGCCCCGTCCCCCATCCCTGATCCCAGGCCTTTATCAACGATTTATCAGTAGGATTCAACGGTTTCCCCCTCTCGAAGAAGAAGCTGCAAAGACGCAAGTTCCTCTTCCTTTCTGCATCGACATGGCGCAGCTGCAGCGGATGCAACTTTTGTCAACAGAGCCGCGACCCTGCATAAACATATAATCACGATCCCAGCCACAGAACGGTGAATCAATTCGTGCGATTTCTTAACCGACCTTAGCAGAAACTCTATTATTAGCACTGCGCGCATTTGGGTACCTGCATTACTATTGTCTGCCACTTCATAGGATGTAGCAAGCTTTCCATGGATATCTTTTTCAGCAGTGTGCCGTGAATGGACATACCGTAATCGTGCAGGTCCAGAAAATTGATTTGGAATCATGCGGAGTAAATCAGGCAGTCGAGCGAGCTAAGCTAAGCTAAACAGAACGGGCTACAGGGCAGAGGAGAATCGTGTGGGGGAGAAACATCATCACGCGAGGGCAGGGGAGCAGGGGTTATAGCGCTCGCTTCGCCACCTGTTGACGTTGACCTTGGAATCGCTGAGCGCTAAACTTTTTCTGGTTATTGGAAGCGTTTTGAATGTCTTCAAACTTTAGCAGTTTTCGTCGACGGTCTTGGCTGCTATTCGCTCGTCTCACGATGGTTTTGGCTTGAGTATGGATAGCGGCAAGTATACAGCTTGACATGGAGCCAGGACGCGTTGCACTCGTACGACGGACGGGTTGGGCCTTACCCTAAACCGTACAGTTTAGATGCTCTGAGGGGAAGTGGCATGCTCCGAATACCCTCAATTGGGGGATAGTGGCGGGATAGCGATCATTGCATTTCTGCATGACGTTGCGGTAATTGAGGAATCGACATATTCTCGGGCCGACAGCTATTCTCCTCTTCGGCATCGTCGGCAGCATTATAATATCATTGCAATATAACCATATTCATCGTATGTCGTTCATTAGAGTTTCCGTCATTAGTATTAAACATTAGTCTGAACGGTATGTTCCGCATCTAGCTCCAGGGTATAATCTTCTCCCGGTTCCTGATCTATCCCAATCAAGATGTCGCTTATCGTGATATCCTCTGTTCGCACCCGATCCTATCCAAATAGCCTTTTCTATCCTTTGAAATATTCATTCCCCTCGGTGACTGAAAGACGGAAGACGTGCCTCTCCCTCCAGAGGGGTATTTCTTCGGAAATTGGAGTTTCTCGGCATCAACCTCAACCTTGATCGGCAATTCCTCCTCCTCCTCTTCTTCATTATCGCTGCGCGTATCTTCTGCATTTCCACCACAAAGCACTCGAATGACCAGCTTGACGATCATGACAAACCATACAAGCATAAGTGCCTCCAGGAACAAAAGTCCGCTCACGAATAGTGTCTTGATAGTGTAGTCGTAGCATACTCTCCCATTGGTGTAGATCATAGGCTCAAACAGATAAAAATAGCCATGTGCCGGAACCTCTGAAGGACCAATGATGTTTTTTCCTGAGCCAATGAAGCACTTCGGCCCGGCGATGGCTAGACTATGCGCGTAAACAGACCAGCATACAATCGGGAACGCAACATGGCGGCACAGCACCCAGCTGACAACGAACGCGCCGAACATGAAATCGCACAAAGACTGTAGCTTCATGTACTTCAGGCACTTTGCGATCGAGAAGACTAAGTCGTTAAAGTCCATGAGGATCAGGACAACGTTGCCGACGCGGGTGAGGCCATATCGATACGAGCAATACACCAGAGCAATTGTGACGACGTGGTGAGAGAGCATCTGCCAATGGTCCTTGCGACGCTTCTCGATATTGATGACAATCATCTGTTGAAGCCAGAATGCCAATTGCGCGAGCATGTAAATCTTCATGAGGCCGGATATTTCGCGATTCGGCCAATTCGTCCACATAGCCTGAAGATCCAACCAATACGACGAAGACGCATAGATGTACTGCCGACATTAGTTAAACACTCCACTTAATTGGCGGGGACGTCAATCATACCATGCCAACAGACCAGCAAGTGGAATAGTAAATCACCATCCAAGCCTGTTCCTTGAACCGCATGGATCTAGCCCTCCCCAGTCCCCAGGCGGCCGCCACCGGGTCCAGAACGAACCGCATAGTAGCATCCCGCAGACCCGTCAACACCACGATCAGAACGACCACGAGGTAATTGTCATCGAACCCGACGCCGTACTCCCCCGTGAATCCGTCTCGGTACGAGAGCGACGTGAGCTTGGCGGTGAGGGGACGTGTAAGACTGTTGCATTGCGCGATGAGCAGAGGAGTTAGGATACCGAGGCATATGCCTAAGAAAGTCAGTATTGTGGAAACGAGTCGCCGAGTGGGATGGGTTGTTGTTTTCGTATAATTACCGAGTTGGTTATCGATAAGCCATTGCTTTACGGAGGTTTGTTGCTGCCATCGCTTTGAGCGTAGTTTTGCTGCCATAGCGACTTTTCCTAATTGATGTAGAAGAAGAGGGGGATTTTGTGTGGGATACAGATTTATATGGCTTCGGAAATAAAATGGAAAAGTTCGTCATTTAAACGATAAATTTCTCTCAAGGTTTTGTGGCCGTGAAATAAGGTGATCATCGACTCACGCATGGAACCATCACGCCGCCCGCGGAATTCCGACCTAATTTGCGAAAAAAAGAACCGAGTGAATGCGAAAAAGATTGGATGTTTGATTGGGATGCGCGCATGAAATGATCGACGTGTTCGTGTTCGCAGCTAATGGGTTGACTTTTAAGGGTCGCATCTTGGATCTATGTGGCATGATGGGAGATCTGTTGAAGCTTAGTTATTTCCACGTTTGCGCTTTGACATTGATCGGCTGATAATTGGATTGAATGGCACCTCGTGATCGGGTCAAAGAAGATTTGGTATTGCTGAGACAAGAATTATGTCGCTGATTGCTGGCTCCAAGGTTAGACTTGAGGCTGCGAACACGTCTGACGAGGTCACGATGTCTTTTGTACACAATGTAAAGTTTTAACCAAAAAGCTTCCGTTCAAGGTGACTAATAAATCCGACAAGATTGGCTAGAATACTATGACGTTCTTACCGCTGTTCCCACCAGCCAGATATTCTTGTCTCATCTTCTCTGCATCTTCAAGCTTCCATTCCTTGATCTTGACTTGGATGTTGTGCTTCACGACGAGTTCTAAGAGCTCCTCTGTTTCATCAGTGTCCGCGACAAGAGAACCAATCAGCTTGATATCACGAAAGATGACGTTCTGATAAGACAAGGTTATGCCCTTCTCAGGCTGACCCAGGAGTACCATTGTTCCATGCTTGCGCGTCAACTTGGCTGCGAGATCAAAAGCAGCGGGAGCATCAGTTGCGATTATTGTGGCGTCAAGACCAGGGTAATCGCCTTTTATAACGTTGGTGATCTTCTCCATGGAAGTTTCAGCTGGATCGGTGGATAGAATGCAGACATCGGGTTTCAGATCGTAAGATGCGACAAGGTTTAGGGCATCTTGCTTGACATCGATCGCGGCCACTTGGTATCCCTATATGGACTATGTGAGTCTCAGAGTAACTATAGGGAGACGTGAGATATACCAGTGCTTTCGAAACTTGCGTGCCGATATGGCCAAGACCACCAATGCCGACGATGCCAATCGAGCCACCAGATGGAGCTTGAGCTCTCTTGATGCCTCCGTACACGGTGATGCCAGCGCACATCATACAGGCTGCAGTCGGAAAGTCGAGTGAGCCTGGGAGTTTCACAGTGAAACGAGCATCGCTGAAGGTGGTGAGTATTTTGCTGGTTATGAAAACTTGGCTGCTGGTCTTACGCTGCCATGTACTCTGCCCATGCCCCGTCCGTCGTGATCCCTTTCATCAGCGGACTATCGCAGTATATTGGCCTCCCAGATTTACAGTCGGGACAGTTCCCTGATAATATGAGCACATAAATCGCCGTATGAGTAGATGTCTTACCGCAACAGCTGTCAAAGTTAAGACATCCAACGCGATCACCCTCCGCAAACCCTTGAACCTCAGATCCGACTTCAACAACAACGCCAGCTGGCTCATGGGACCCAACGAACGGTAATTTCGAACCAAAAGCATTTTCAAGGGCCATGCAATCAGTGTGACAAAACCCGCCCGCCTTGATCTGGACAAGCAGCTGATGAGGCTTGGGCTTGGGCTTGTCGACGTCGGAGACGGTGTAGGGCGCGTCAAACTCCTTGATCTGGATTGCTTTCATGATAAGATGGGTTTGAAATGTAATGTTGTCTTGTCAAAAATTGAAATTCGTTGCATTTTGGAGTCCAGAACTGGATTCGTTCCTAAGCGACCTACGTCATACAATGCTAGCTAATAATGATGGGGACGCGCTAGACGACTTGACTACACATCGCTAGAGATCTATCCGCCCTATCTACCGCCACTGAATTGCTACGTGAGAGAACAGGATGTCTTTGCGTAGTAAGTAATTGAAAAGAATTTGCTGACGCAGAGGCTATGAAAGATCAAGTTCCAGGTGCGTGGTATTCTCGCAGGAAAGACAATCTTGATCATGTCCAGCTCCAACTTTGGAGGATATATGAAGCACCACTTGGTCTTCTGTTCCATCGCACTGACAAGTAAAGTCTTATAGAAGTATCTTGCATTGAACTCAGACTGAAGCGCTCACTACCTCAACACACTGGGTGTCGAGTAACTAACCTTGGCGCGACAGTATCATCATCGTTGAAAAAAACAGTTACTATACAACGAACATGAACGTTCGCCAGCGCCCCCAGTTTCCAAAAAAGATAGATTTGAGCTCAGACTGAACCGTTCGCACCACCTAGGCCTTACAACACTGAGGATGATGCGGGCACGACAGCAACATCATCGCTCGTAACGAACTAGAATCAAAAGGTTCATGCGTGGTTTGGCATGAACACGTATAAATGGCCCCCAAGGGCCATTCCCCCAGTTCGCAGCAGTCCCAGTGGAATTTAGGACATCGAAGGATCACTGACCAGTCAGGCTAGTCACATCTGAAAATAAAAAAAAGACATTCAGAATAGGTCGTTCATTCATGGCAAGAAATACTGTAAATCTGCCATAGGGGTTGACGCCCTTTTATACCTGGGAGACAGGGCTAGATAAGCTTTGGATTTTGGCCACAACGAATTCTAAGTAATAAAAATGCTTTTTAATCGACAGACAAGTGGGTGGATTGTGTTCTCCCTGTCGTGCCACATCACAAACCTTGAAGCGCTTCTGTAGCTGTCTCCAAACTCAGACTGAAACCTTTACATTTCTCAAGACATAAGCCATTGAGAGTCGCGTAGGCATTGCAGTATCATCATTGTTCGCTTTGACTTCAGTGCACTTTTTATTGACTGTATCTTTGGATCAGGAAGATACGACCCCCCGAGTTCGAGCTTCTCAGTGCAAGATGTTGTTCGATTGCATCGTTTCCTGATCTCTATTAGTTCATTTCTTCCGTACATCTTCATTACTGATCAGCGAAAAGGGGTCGAGGGTCACAAAACAAGGATAGCGAGTCGAGTGAGCTCTTGAGTCTCGAATTATCGAACCGATAATCTGAATGCTTGCTTATGGCGTGGCGGTCTCGAAGGCGGTGCAGTGGCTGGTAGTCTCGCCAAAAATGGTCGCACGTGATAACCCGGAGCGTCAACTCCGCCACGCGCAAAGCGACAACAAGAAGGGAAGGAACGACAACAACATTCCCCCACCTGCCCAAGAACAGGAAGACAAGAAGGGTACTTAAGTTGCAAATGGTCAACACTTACCAACAGCAGTCAGTGATGAGTACAAAATCGATGGATCAACCTGAAATGACCTTACTTTAACGTGGGCTCGTTCTTAATGTGAACTGAAATTCTGAGACTGCAACAAGGACGGGCTAGTGCCTGTCTCCCTTTTATACTTACGACCAACAACTGAAACTCATTTTTGAACACGCCACGTCGCAAAGTCTGTTGCGCATGCTCCAAAATCGTGTCCAATTGTCCTTAACAATTTCGCAGAAAGGTTTGGTGGGCGCGCGTTAATGGGGCTGGCGCAGAAGCATGTGACAGGTACCTCCTGTTCCTGCTGTCACTCTGTCCTGGGTGGTTGAATTGGTAAACTGCTGAGAATCGACACGACGATTGATGCGATGGACGGGGATTCAAGTGTCGCAATTGCTGCAAATTTCTCCTGTTCTGATTTTGTCAAAAGATTGCTTGAACAGGACTTGGACTTTTGCTGTTTTTGTCCAACTTGCATCTTGCGTGGTTCGGGCCAGGGGCACCAGCAAGCTTTTTTAGCACAAACTCTACCATTAATTGACCTACCAAATGATCTGTAGAAGTGAGTTTATGATTGAATTGTCGCGAATGCATGACTTCGTGCAAAAGTTTGATCTGGGGCGACTTGCCGACATTGGTCGTGTCTCTTGTTGCTCAATCCTCCACCAACCAGTTGGCTTTGTGGGACAGACAGAGTCTACTGAAACAGAATACCCGTTAAATATGATCCTTTTTACAGGCGTTACAGGTTAAAAAGATGGTCTCTTGAATGAAGTTGCTGTCAGTCACAAAGTGCCAGAAGGGAAAAGGGGCCCATCTAAGTACGGGCTGAGGCTTCGCACTAGCGTCTGCGAAGTCCTCACTGCTGTCCTTTACCTTTGTGCCCTGGCGGCTGAAGCCTCTTTGGAAACCTAAACCTTACCACAGTCCTCGCTACCGTCCTACAGGTCGTTCGAGTGCAATGAAAGTCATTTCGCGAAGGATTAATCTCCTGATACCTTAGTATGCCAGTTACGGTTGTCGCCTTAGGGGTCAATGGCATTTGCAAGGTCCCGGAGTGACAGCATTAGCTTATCTGTAGACTGCAGTCAGTGATAAAGTGAGCCTTTTGGCGCTGACCAACTTCAGGATATACTGGAAATGGTGACTGGTGAATGCAAAGGTGGTATTTCGTTTATTGACAAACTTCTTACTGGTATGTGAATATGACGAGGTCTGAAGTACAAGCTAGCTTCTATGATTTGATGATGGTTGCTTCAGCGGAAGAACTGTGGAAATGACGATCAGGCCTCTTGTCCGCATAGCAATTCACTCTGGTGCTGCAGGTGAATGGGACATTAACATCGATGAGACAACGAGCAAGAATCTTTTCAAAGCCGGTCAGCCTTCCAACTGACAGTGCTTGGACCCTTGAACAGTACAAGGAGAAGACCAATTCTACCGGCTCAGGATACTTCTGCATCTATGAAAGGTAACGCTCGTACGAGAAATATGGCAGCGGCTGGAGAGACAAAGGGTTTGTCGACGGCCTCAAGGGATGGTCTATTCCGAGTGCAGATCTGATCGGCAGAGCATGAAGATACTTGCTGATGGCCTGACATTTGCGTTGTCATGCTGGCCGGCGATGCGTTTAGTTTTACGGGCTGCACTTGAACGAATCAGGCCAGCTGTATGATCAGGTAAATTACTCAAACGAAAGAAGCTTTCGGAGGATCATCGAGGATCCCAGCTTTACAAACCGGAAGACTGGCTTTCCACGGCATGCCTCACATCTGCATTCAATAGTCTCAAGCCACAATATCATACCGTATATTCCTTTGGGTAGTCGGCACATGTCCCTCTACACTTTTCTAATCATACCATTGGGATATATGTCCGCAGAATGCTTCTTATCACACCGCCTGGCCTCCATTGTGAGACATACATGTCAGGGGCCACCATTTGCGGGACTCCTTTGCCCATGATGACGATTATTGTCTCAGCTCGGCTTATGTGCTGCATTGAGGATACTGTGCGTGCCGCTTCTGAGTATTGCCCCTGGACAGTTAGATTTCTTTTCCTTTCATACAATGGATACCTCAGCCAAACTTTATGGCTATTTATAATTTCTTAGAATCTTGGAATGCCTGTTCTCTGTGACATCTTTCGCGGTAGAAAAGCAAGTCAGTGCAGAACCGGTATACATGGTAGGATTTCCCCTCACGCCATGCATGGCAAGCTATGGGGTAACCAATAGCACATGAGCTAGTTGTCAGCGAACTATTGGCCTTTTTGTCTAGTTTAAAAGCACATCAGTGGATAACATGTACTCCGTGGCTAGCTGAACGACCCAGAAGAGCACCCTGCATGATATTCCATGAAAGTTGGTATCGTTTGATGCCGGATGACTGAGCCGTCCAAGCTGTATTGGTTCATAAAAGAAAAGCAGTAGCAAATAATTAAAGCAAACTATCCTTACATCTATGGTTACTTATTGTTATCTGTAGAATACACTACAATACCAGTCATGGGTATTAACGAGATTCTTTTTGGCGCCCAGCGTGGTTTGCCTCTGCCAGCCTCCTTTGGCCAAGTTCTGACTATTCGTCTCAAAAACCAAGATGAAGCGACCAAAAGAGCAATTCTCGACATTGTGCGAAGCCTGGCACAAGATATTGCAGACAATTACATCAAGTGCGGCCTTGTAGCTGCATTTTGTCCCAAGCTTTGGGGCTCGTGGAGTGGACGCGATATACCCATTCACACAGAGATTCTTGACCGCAAGATCAAGTTCCGCAATACCGGCGGCGATGTTGTACTTTATATCAAGGCTACATCCAAGGACCTGGCGGCCAAGATTGTGGACAAAGTTGAGAAACGCCTTGAAGCCATCTCCATAACCATTGACAAGGTCGTGGCCGGCAAACGAAAGGATATCCGCGTTGGCGGCGGGCGTTACGTTGATGGCATCACCAATCCCAATGATCCCGTCAGCCTGGCTGAGGATGTTCTCATTAGCAGCCCAGATGAGTATCGCGGTGCTAGTTTTGCCTTTACTCAAAAGTTCACCTTTGACTGGCCTCGCATTGCCACTCAGAGTGGAGATACAGAGGATGAGATGGTTGGTCGCAATCCAGATGGCGCTTCCCTGCCTCAGCACGCGACTCACTCACACATTCATCGGGCTCATATCGGAGACAAAAACCAAGACCAGCGAAAGATTCTGCGTCAGGCGTTGTCGTTTGGTAAGAGTGGAGGTCATGCTGGCCGTGAGAAGGGACTCATGTTTGTTGCGTTTTGTAATGAACAACCCCGCTTCGAGCACATTCTCAAACATCTATTGGGCCACGAGCCAGAGAATCCACTCGACAGATTGATGGATGTTGTCAAGGCTCATAGCGGTGGTTACTGGTATGTTCCTGCTGCAAAGGAACTTGGCGTCCCTGCTGTGATGAGCCTCGACGATGTAATAGAAGATTCACACTGGGACGTCAGAAGCCCCAATGGATATCTTTTTTACAACTCTCAGGACTACCTTCATCAGATGTCCCAAGGTCGCTACATCGGCGGTGATCCTCCCAACGATCGGCTCCTGAGCTTGCTTGGAAGGACATTCTCCCATTGGCGCGATGGCTGGATGGATAAGCAGAATTTCCCGAGGCTTCCCGAGCTTACTCACTTTTATGACACCAAGGAAGAAAAGGACAAGGTCATGAGTGAACCTGTTCCAGTCCGTAAAGGCCTTGCGAATCTCAAGACACTCACATTGTCACTCTCGGACCCAGAGTCCAAAACAGCTCGCTTCAACGGCTTGCTTCGCATTGATCCCAAAGAGCTCATCGTTGGCGTTATTCCGGATTTTACTCTGGGCCGCGGAAAAGAGGTTATCCCATACCTGTCGAAGGAGGAGACCATTAATGCTTGGCTCAAGGGCTCACTCAACGAGTGGTCAGCCATGGGTCATGTAGTTCCAGACTATGAGCGTCTAGTCCAAAAGGGCTTGGGTGAACTCCACAGCGAGCTACAACTCAAAGCTGACAATGCCAGCCAAGCCAAGGAGAAGTCCTTCTTCCGTTCAGCTCTCTTGTCTATCAAAGGAGTGCAAGGCTACCTGCGCAACTGGAAAATCTTGGCACAAAACGCAGCTGCTCGCGCCTCGAATGAAGATGACAAGGCCAACATGGAAGATGTCTCTAAGCGATTGGCACATCTTGTCGATCATCCACCGAGAGACTTTCAAGATGCAGTGCAGCTGGTCTTTTCCATGCACTGTTGTCTGCATCTCGTCGGCGAATTGACTGCTCTGGGTCGTCTGGACCAGATCCTTTGGCCATTCTTGGAGAAGCACAATATCTCTTTGGAACTTGCCCAAGAGATTGTGGACTGCCTCTGGCTGAAGATCGGAGAGAACGCCTTCGTCAATCGTGCCTTTATCTACGACTACGTGTCATATGGAACCACAGCTGTCTGTGGCGTGGGCGGTAACTTTCCACAGGGAGGCGGCATCAATCAATGGGTACAGCAAGTCACTGTCGGTGGTTACAAGGCGACAGATAGTGATATCCCAGAAGGCGGCGCTAATGAGGTCACCATGTTATGTCTCAAGGCTTCGAGGCGTATACCCGTCAATGCTCCAACTCTGTCACTCCGTGTTTACAAGGACATGCCAGAAGAGTATCTGGATGAAGCTGCCAAAGCAATCCTTGCTGGAGGTGCGCAGCCAATCCTCTATAATGACGACAAGCTCTGCAAGGGTTTAAAAGATTCAGATCCCGACCTTGTTAGCACAGCTTGGTCGAGGAATTATGCTGCTGATGGCTGCTACGAACCCATGTTTGCTGGAGCATCAGAGTTCACTTTCAATAATGTTCAGCCTATGCTTGCTCTGGAGCAAACCATCAACCAAGGAGCGACCTATGGTGCTGCTGGGCCCGAGAGTCTTCGTGGGCTGAAGCAAACCTTTCGATCGCTACCGGCTCACAAGATCAAGACGTTCAAGCAGCTCCAAGACATCTTCCTGGAACAACTGGAATGGCTTGTCATTCAGTGCTATAATGTCATGTTGGAGAACTACGGGAATCTCGCTGATATATGCCCGAGCCCTCTGTTATCTGTCTTGATTGATGGATGTGTTGAGAAAGGCATCGACCTGACCGATGGGGGTGCACGCTTTCACATCATGGCACCACTATGTATTGGAGTCTCCAACACTATCGACTCGCTGTTTGCTATACAAAAGTTGGTGTATGATGAAGACACTGCAATGACTACGCTTCCTGAGCTTGTCGACTGTCTCATCAATGACTGGGGGTTCAACATGATTGAACCTTTCCAGGATCGTCACCTTGGCGCTGCTAGTGCGGCCCAGTATGGCGTGCGATACCAACAGCTGAGAGCTATGGCACTCGCGTTGCCAAAGTGGGGGAGCGGTGACGAGGAGGTAAACCGCCTTGGAGACTGGCTCATTGAGAATCTTGTGAGGCTTTGTGTCACCAAGTTCAAGTCTCCAGCTCTGGATCAGCAGAAGAAAGAGATTGCCAAAAACCACCCCGGCCAAGACATAAAGTTCGTCATCACTCCTGGCATCGGTACTTTTGAAGGTTATGTCGGCGATGGCGCGCCTTGCGGTGCCTCAGCCGACGGTCGCCGTAACGGCATGCCCATTGCATCTGACCTTTCTCCTGTCCCAGCTGCACAAGACCTCCCTCCCAGTCCTGCATTCAGAAACATATACCAAGCCATGGATAGCTATAAATCCGACGCTGTGACGTACGGGCTTTCAAATGCGTCGCCTGTGGACATGAACATTGATGAAGCCTTTCCGCTTGAAGACTTGAAGAAGTTCGTCAAGCACTACGCAAAGGGCACAGTTGGTGGAAACCTGATCACACTCACTTGTGCAAACGTAAAGACCTACGAAGAGGCGGTGAAGGATCCGGAAAAGTATAATCTTCTACGGGTCAGAATGGGTGGCTGGACTGAGTTCTATGCTACTATGTTCCCCGAGCATCAGGACCAACACCAAAGACGACAATACTTTGAGCCTTGAGAAGGCTGCCAGAACATATGTTTGGAACTGATACCAGTTTTGCGCTGTTTTAGTTGCAGTAGAACTGCTGAAGAATAGTACAGTACATAAATAGTGATTTACAAGTATGCATTTATCAGCCTTCCTGGGAGATATGAATGTCGTTTAAGCGTACCAAGATAATTAGTATTAATATCTATACACTTTAATCTTAAGTAGTGACTAGACAGTTCTAGAGTCCATAAATGGCCATTAGCTCCTTAAAAGAAACATCTTCAAGAAGTTGCCTAGCACTGAATCGGTGCTCGGACAAATATGATAGACCCCTCTACAGTATAGAGAGCACTAGCCGTTGCTCAACAGGACTAATGTCATAAATTGTCCGCTTGATCTTTACTTCCAAAGTATGATAAGAATCTGGCCGCCTATCCTGGTAATACCATAACTCGTCATATTGCCCACCGCTATCATAAGAGCCTTTCCAAGATAAAGGAAGAGGCCCCAAGCTTTTAACCATAAAGTCAACAGCTGAGGAGTATGCTAAGCCATAGAATAGAGGAAAGCCTAAGTAGAGCTCGGCGAAAATGCACATATAGCTCCACATATCCGAGGCAAAGCTCAGATGTATATTGTAGATGCGTTCTGGGGCGCAGTAGATAGCAGGCGACAGGGCTTTATCCTCTAACGAGGTACCAGACTTAACAGCCAGGCCAAAGTCAGCGAGGGTTATAGTCCCCTAGACTAGCGTATGGTGTAGGACTATTAGCATGACCAGCTGACCGTCTTTCCATAACGGTCAGGATATAGGTATAGACATCTTCCAGGGGCGCCTGAGATATTCATATTTGGTCGTTATGGTGGTGCCATTGTTGAAAGGAGCAAGTCCATATAAGACGTTGGCACTGTTAATATCTGCATTACATAGTCAGCGTCTCATAGCCAGGGCAGTGAAATCATATGGCAGTATACCTCGATGTATAACTCCGGCGTCATGTAGCGCCTTGATAGCTTGTAGCAGTTGCTTTGCAGATGACCTCCGAGTGGCAATAGACATAAAAGAGGCATATGTCTGCAGGCTAGGGCCCAGTAAAGGGAAGACCAGGACTCTGTGGTATGTCCGAGGAGCACCAGGCAGTAGAAAGGTATCCAGGTATGTTAAGAGTCGGGAGGTGTCCTGGACGGTACTGGCGATCATAGTCTGTGCAGTATACTCTCGTTCGCCAGAAGGCCCAGGCGACATAATCTTGAGAGCGATATTGTTGTTGCTACGCATGTTATGCGCCATCCAGACGGTCGAGAAGCCGCTATGGCCCAGCTTATGCTCAACACGATACCTGTCTATGAGGACTTCTCCGATACAGACTGGATAATACAGCCCCTCCTCATATCGCTCGATAGGCTCGCATGCATCCTCAACCTCGCCTTCGTCATCCGAGCCAACAAAGTCGCCCCAGACAGAGGCGCAATCTACATCATCGCTTTTGTAGCCATTGCGATAGTGGCGTAGATCGATGCTGGACTATAGCAGGAAGTATTGTAGCAACTGATTAAAGAATTCTCGATTTAGGTAGAAAAAGATGGGAAGGAATGGGATGATGGTGGACTGCTGAAGAGTAGTAAATAGACTGCTGTGTATGTTATGTAGAAATAAAGTCTAAAAGAAGGACGTTGGCCGGTCAGCCAGGCTTGCTAGTGAACTTCAGTGAAGAGATTGTGAAAGGGGAGAGGTTGAATAGTCTAAGAATAGATGCAAGATTGATTTCCCCCACTTTAAGCCCGACCCCCTCCTTCTGGTGGTTGGTTGCAGATATGGCCATGAGCTAACGGAGGGAAATGCGACAAATCATTTTACATCATCTCCCTCGCAAGCTATTCAGGACCCCAACGTTTGAGCTCAGCCCTTCTAGTCTCAGAAACCCCTGGTCTTGCAAATGGTGGCGTTGAATGTAGCTGAAAGTACAGTCAATCCTGGCGGTCAAGTTGCGCCAAGAGTCTATCTTGTTGAATGACAGGCTGTGAACTAGGGACATAGCCGAGAAACATCGCACTAGTGTGACTTACTCCTTTTCTACCGCCAATAATGATTCTTAGAACTCCCACCTCTGTGGTGACCTTCTGCTCAGCTCAAACGCCTGGCCATTGAGTGAACAAAGAAACGGCATCACCCCAGGCTTAGGGTCAAAGGACCTAGCCCCAGAGAACAAGAAAACATCAGACCTTAATATAGATATCAAAATAAACTTAGGAAATAATGCGATAAGTTTAGGCTAGATTTACCTAAATATCTTTATTACTTAGGGGGTTACAGTTCTGTGTTATCTTTACTCCCCTAGCCTGGTTTCTATACTACCGTTTGCAACCGAAACAGTGAAGCAGGGGAGAAAAGGGCGTTACCCAAAGCTAACAGGGGATATCTGCTAGCTTCTGAGCCTGAGGCGAAGCTGATCAGCCACGAGGGCCACCAAAAAAGGAATCTGGAGAATACGGGGGTCCATCGTGAGCCTCCTTCGGGCTAAGCCTAGGCCATTTGGAGATAGAAGCTGAGCTCATGGAAGGGTAGCGACGGGAGCGGGCACTCGTCCGAATTCGTCTCCATCAGTATGTCGGAGAGTCGAAGTTCGAGATACTTGTCTCCAAAGACATGTTCGCCGCCAGAGTCTTGAAACATCTGTCAAGGTAGGAGAGTTAGCCTTTGACCTGCACGCACTATGGGGGAAACCTACCGCTGGTTCCATGCCGCAAACTGCTTCAACAGTCTCCGATTCGGAATTCTGTATCGCTAGCCAAAGGGACACGTATGAAGGGCGCTGGTGACCCTTGATGTCGAAGCAGACTACTGTAATGACAGCGCCCTTGGTCTCGACGATGAAATCTTTGGCGACCTCCTCAAGGGCAGCTTCGGTTTGAGAATAGCCGACAAGGAGGACAAGGCCCGGCTTCTTGGCGCGAGGGTCACTCAATCGAACCCTAATGCGACCCAACTGCGGCGAACCCACGCCATACTCACGAATATTCCTCTGTCGGTGTTGGTAGTCCCGGACTCTGTCATAGTAGGGTTCCCTTGCCAGGAAGCTACCGATCAGCTTGCGGATCAAGACGCCGAACTCGGTGGCATAGTCGTCATGGTTCTTGGGACCTAATCTGGTGGTTATGATGCCGTCGCTGAAGTCGTAATCGTAGCGGCAGAAGACCTGGTCCAGCGAAGGGCGGAATTCCTCGAAGAGACGGGGTTCCAGTGGAAGTGTCGCGAAGTAGGATTATTCAATTTCAGGCTTAGAGGGCGGACTAGAGCACTGGCGAACGTTGTTGAAGATGCAGTAGAGTGCATGGGAAACTGGAGAGCGGCCGTTAATCTTAGGCGCAGCAGAGTCCTCGGGTTCGTTGGCCATTGTTATTGCGTTGGTCCTGGTGGTGATGGTCTTGAAGAGAAAGTTGGTTTCTTGAGATGGTGTTATTATCGTCAGTACAAACAGTTGATACAGCAGCAGGAAGGGACAGTCAGCTTGGTGCCGCACTTCCCGACTTACCTTGATTCAAGACAACAGGGCAGGTGAGCGCAAGAGGTTATCGCCGTGTCGGCCTGGTCCGCAATGAGGTAGAGAGTTAAATGCAGCCCGCGTTTCGATCCGGGGATGCAGGCGCTTTAGCCTACCAGAAGGAGATGAACGAGAAGTACTCGAAGTAAAAAGGGTCATCTGCTCTGACCTCTTTTCTGTCTTGGTGCAGAAGGGGGAAAGGAGAGTGGCGGTGAGGGGCGGAAAGGAAACTCAGGGCCTTGACCCTAAGGGACGAAAATACTTAGGTAACTTTAGCCTAAGCTTAGGAGACTCTTTGCTAAATTTATTCTGACACTGATGGAACAGGACGAAGTGTGTGGGGGTAGGGGGGCAGCATGAACAGAAGGACAACCGGCCGGCTGCCCAACACTGCCCAGCTGCAGGCCAAGTGGGAGGCTCGCTAAGCAGCAACAGCAGTACTGGATTCTACAGGTTCTATGAGTAGCGCAGAGAGCAAGAAGACGGCGATCATGAATACAAACACCGGAAGATGATGCAGGGCGAATATCAGGACATGCACTGAACCCAATGGATGCTCTTGTGTAAGCTCTTGTGCTCAGATAAGCTGTATTGTTCAACCTGGATGCCACTTGTTCAGAGATCGACAGGTTGGTTTCGACCATTCCTCCTTTTCTTGTCGTTGCCCTCCCTACTAAGTCCATTTTTCATTCCCTTTGATCCCTCCCCTATCTTCAAACACGCGTGTCCAAGACAACCATGGTTTTGCAGCGTCAATAGGGAACAACACCCTTCTCCGCGAAGCTGAGCCACTTCACCCTGTTGTGTTATCGTTGTACTGATACTGCGTTCTCTAGTCATAGGCCACCATCGATCACCGTTCTCGTCAGCATGCAGGACCTACATCACCTAAGCAAAAAGAAAGGCCTGCTTAACCATGAATAGAAACCTCATCTCTCTATTCAATCCAGTTCATATTCCCCGTAAATGTCATTGAGCCTTTGCGCGACCAAAAGTCAATAGATTTGAGATTTTTAAATTTTGAAGCCAATGTGAAGTGAAAAGCAGCAATCCATTTTTATGAAACTGTCAGCTCATCATCCTATTGGTTTCCGGCATGCCCAGTCCGTAGCAATGACTGCTCTCTCGAACACCCTTTGTCATAGGTGAATGGTCAAATAAACCGGCGAATTCTTTATTCAAGGCTACGTGCTCGATGAGCCGCCAGGAGACCCGAATGTCTTTTATTCTCGTTTCTCCTTGACTGATCTCCATTCCGTCATCAGACTTCCAACTATCGCGACTGAAGCCAGCCCAGCTATAAGATACCACATCTGCCCGAGACTTTTATCGATTGAAACTAGGACCTCTCTTGTGGCAGACTCTGGCACATTGCTAATGATGTCCGCAAGACCGCTGTTGCTTATAATTGTCCCATTCAGACTCGGTACGACTCCACCAAGGTTATCAGAAAGTCGGTTTGTGAAGAGCACCTGGGCAATAGGAACAGATACAGCGGGACCGAAGGATTGGGCAAATAACATGATGGATAGACCGAGCGGGACGTCTTCAGCTGGCAGAACTGTCTGTACGGCTGTTTGAGGACCTATGAAGCCAATGCCATATGCCAGGCCAGAAAGCGCCGAGTAAGCAATAAGCTTTTCGACACTGGTATCAATGTTGAAGGTGGTGATAAGCCCTGCAGCAATTGGCATAATGATAGATGTGAAGAGCATGAAAGGCGTGTAGTAGCCGAACGCGCTTGTCCCCGCTCCGTGGATGAGTGACCCGACTGTTGCCGCGATGATGATGGGCAACATCATGTAGCCGCTCTTGACGGGCGTGTATCCACGAACGAGCTGATAGTAGGTGGGTAAATAGTACTCCAGCACTACGCCTGTGCTGTTGACGCAGAATATGAAGATGAAACCTGCTATGACACAGCGATGCTTCATGATGCGAGGTGGAAGCGCAGCGGCGTCGCCTCGGCGGATCTGATTCCAGACAAACACTGCAAGGAGAAATACGAACGTAGCTAGAGGTCCAATCACCTGGCCGCTGCTCCATGGGTACACAGTACCCGCCCATGAGAGCGCGAGAAAAAGGCTTGTGAGCGCTGGGAGGAGTAGCATGTTGCTAACGAGGTCAAGCTGGGCAACCTTCTGTAGAAAAGACAGTTCAGTAAATCCACCCGACTTCTCATCATCAGAAAGACAACACATGGTAAGAAAAAGAGTCACTGCACCAGTTGGCGCGCTGATGTAGAAACACCATCGCCAGCTGATTGTCTGAAGCGCACCACCAAGCAACGGCGCAACGATGGTAGCCAGACCCTCAGCAGCGCCCAAAACCCCAAGAAAAACAGGCCGTTGACGAAGAGGTGTCGATTGAACGATGAGGATGAATGAACCAGCGAATAGCCCTGCAGAGCCCAGCCCAGCAACAGCCCTTCCAACAACAAGCATCGTCGACGAAACAGCAGAGCCTGAAAGTGCAGATCCAAGTATGGAGATGACGTTGGATAGGAGAAAGATCCATTTGATGGAGAAGAGCTTGTACGCTTTTCCGAAGATGAATTGGAAAGCGCAGACGCTGAGTCTGAAGGCTGATGAGTACCATCCGACGTGGGCTACCGTGTGGAAGTGATCGGTGATAGCTGGTACGGCTGCAGCGACGATGTTCATGTCTATGCTGGCGAGGACGAGGATGGATACCACGGAGAGTATGGTCAGCCAGAGTTTGATGCCGGATGGGTACTCTGCGTCCGGTCGTTCGCTGGACTCTTGAGCATGGTTCTCGACAATGCTTTCGTGTTCATGATGACTAGTTGCATTGCCGTCAACTTGGTGGTGGGCTTGCTGCGATGGTGCCTGTTCGATTATCATGAGTTCTGCCATTGTTGTTGGTCAAGATGTTGGTAAGCAGAGTAAATGAGGGGCTCAGAGTTGGACGATGGATCAACGGATCCCTGTCATGCAGATCCTTCACTAATAAGACGGTACTGCAGGGTTACTAAGGATTGTACAGAATCTTCTAAAATTGACAAAAATGATGAGAAAACTGTATACAAGCACAGCTCAACTCCGCTAGCTTTCTTGCGGTGTGAAGTGAGATTGCAGCTACTGAGGTTCAGGTCCGATCTTGGACTCCTCTTGGTAATCGGGATGCAGGTATTATGGCATGCATTAGAGCGGAAAGACAGTTTGATAAAGTCTAAATTGTATGTAAAATGAAAAGGAGTGTCCTATGTGAGTAATATGTGAGGAGGCAAGTTGAAGCCTTTCAGAAGAAGAAGAAAGAATGTCTGATGCCAGAAATATGCAAATGCCCAACCCAGTAACCCAGTCCCAAACTCCAAAAGCCATCTAAATGTCTAACAGCACTTTTACTCCTTGCCAGGGTACTTTCCAGGGTACCACTTTCCATCATCATAACCAGTCTTGCCGCCCTCATATTTCCCCTCGTGCCAGCTGCCATCGTCATTGCGCTTGGCCTTGCGGTCAGGGTGGTATTGGCCATCATCGAAGCCAGTGCCGGGACCCTCATATTTGCCTTGAACTTGTCAGCCTTGAAGCATTCATAGCTTAGAGATATGTGATTTACCCTCTTCCCACTTGCCATCGTCAAGGCCAGTGTCGCCGCCCTCGTATTTGCCCTCGTGCCAGCTTCCATCATCCTCACGCTTCTCCTTGCCACCAGGGTACTTTCCTGGATACCACTTTCCGTCATCATACTTGGTTCCTGGCTTTCCCTCATACTTGCCGGGATGCCAGCTACCATCGTCGTAGCGCTTGGCCTTTCCGCCGGGATACTTTCCAGGGTACCATTTCCCGTCATCGTATTTGGTTCCTGGCTTTCCCTCATACTTTCCCTCGTGCCAGGATCCGTCGTCGTTACGCTTCTCCTTGCCGCCGGGGTATTTACCAGGATACCACTTGCCATCGTCGTACTTGGTTCCTGGCTTGCCCTCATATTTACCCTCATGCCAGCTGCCGTCGTCGTAGCGCTTGGCCTTCTTGCCGTCCTTACCAGGGTGGTATTGGCCATCGTCAAAGCCAGTGCCAGGTCCCTCATACTTACCTGGTAATGTTAGTATGGGGAGTTGTTTGACAGGTTATCAAGACTTACCAGGAGCCCACTTGCCGTCATCCTTGCCAGTATGACCGCCCTCGTATTTACCTGATGCTGTTAGTATGAGAATGAATGATGGAATCTGTCAAACATACCAGGAGCCCATGAACCGTCATCGGCGGGCTTTGCAGTGGGTAGTGCCAGAGCCGTAGCGGCAAAGGCGAGAAGAGTGTATGAGTAGCGCATGTTGAGAGATGAAAGTTTGTAAGTAAAGAAGGGTTGTTAAGGAAATTGTAGTAGAAGCGATTGAAGCTGAAGTTGTAGTGGAAGCGACGGTGTTGTAGCGAAGGTTGTTGTGATTGTTGTAGAAGAGATGATGATGAGAATGATAAATTTCAATCCAAGAGAAGAAAACAAACGTTATTTATATACACAATCGCATACTGCTGAGCTCAAACTTTGCCAGCATGGCCCAGATCGTGGGCTCACCTCTAGCAGATGGTTGTGGCTGGCGCCATAGCGGGATACCCACTCCAACACTCAAACTCAGTCTCTGGTAAGGCTGAGCGGGACGTCAACGACCGACAAGAGTTCATGTCATGCCCTACGTCAATTAGCAAAAAGTCACTATTTTCGGGTACCCCGAGCTCCCACGAGAACTCGAGAGCTGCTGCGCCTAGATCACGCCAGGTCAAGATCAGCGCTAGCTGCTGCGCAATTCGAAGCTATCCCCAAAGTGTCAGGGCTGACTGAGGCCTCGGTCGCGACTGGAGGGTGTCAGCCCCCAAGACCAGTTTTTACCCCGCAACTTATAACTGCCATACCCCAGAAACCAGGCTCTGGGACTGAAAAGACGTAGAGGTCAGCTGTGCCACCGCCTTTGCCCTTCCTCACGAGGTCTGCGTTGTCAAAATCTAATCTTGGCTCGAGGAATGGAGGATGGAAGGACTCGATCCTTCTCGTATCCTTTGCTGGTCTGGCTGTGAAAGTTGCATCCATTGTTGCGTAATATGTTTGTTTGGTCGCAAAAGTGCAAACTCCAGGCCTAAAAGTTCAGCTTTGCGGCAGGCTCTGGGAATCTCACTAAGCGGATACTCAAGCCAAGCCAGGAATAAGCTCAGCCCGCCGATGGCTTCGGCCCATTGCTTTAGCTAAGCTTAAAAATAACCAATTGCACAGCCCGATTCGAGTCTGACATGAGTAACCAGAAAATAAAAATGCTCCGTCTGAATAGTTTGGGGGAGTACAAGAGACCTCGGGACTCGAGAATGGCGGAGGCGGTTGAGGGTGTAGAGAACCAAGACATGGTGCTATCGATACGAGACTTTGCGTCGCGCACCTGATGGTTTTGAGAACATGATCCGCAACTAACCTTGGAATAAGCCTATTTTTACACTACTATTCAAGTGTCTGATTAGATCTTGACCGAGTTTGACGAGATACCGCGGCAGCTCTTGAGCTTATAGGCGAAGGATGCATTATACACTTTATCCCGCCCTCTGGTAATGCGTTGGCCGAAAGTGAATCTCAACTCAGCTATCGGATTTTCATCCCAGTCATAGATGATCAGCGCAAATGTCACCATCCATATGCATGATTGACAGATTTTTGGTCTACCTAGGTCTGAGCCTCAGTGTCACATGCCCCCAACCTGAGCTTGATGTAATGTTGCATTGCTTACTATCTACTTCTGCAGTTGGCTCAGAACGTGGGATGATTTCGTAACTCGGATTAGTCAAGTTTCTAAAGCTGAACATCGATGATGCTGAGAAAGCTGACGGGGCGCTGTTTGTAATTGTTATTTGATGCATGTAGGACCTGGCTTGGACGAAAGCTGAATGAGACACGTGTAAAACATCGGCAAGATATTCTGGTAGGCCAAATCTCCCTCCAATGCGTCTTCCGCTGAAAAGCTGATTTCTGGCGTCTTACTGTAAGCACAGTCGTTCTTGTCATGACATCAAACGGTTCTTCTCGACATCACCTCAACATGTACTTCATATCACGCGTCCTAGCATATCAAAGACTCCGTTGAAACTAGGAAAGAACTTTATGTGACCATTCATGGTTTGGAACTTCGGTTGACGAAGCTGTCGATTGTCTTCTCTTCTTAACAAGCATTCACTAGTTGAAAAGTAACTGTAAGCCACCAGATAAACTCAAGGCCGGTCATAGATCAAGACCCAGCACAGTACAACAAGATTTGGCACGATGAAAATGGAAGTTCTCATGCTGCATGAGTACTTCGTTTGACTCCCTATTCGAGGGCACTGACAAATGACGGGAAGAACTCTTTCAACTCGCATGTCTCTTGTATAACCACTGGAAACCATGCAACGACTGGGCGCTTCCTTGGAAGCCTGATCCAAATGTTCTTGGGGCTGGCTTGACAGCAATACAATAGATAATCTATCGCCAAAGACTCTCTCAGCGCAAGGCTCCTGCAAAATCCACCGCACAACGATCTTGCAAATCCGAGCACTCAACTAGGGTTATTGCCAACGACAGATCTACCATTTTGGCGATGTCCTCCATCTCAAGTCAAGGTTTGCTCATTTGTTGAAAGTTCGCTTCTTCAACCATCTGTTCACCAATTCCAGACCCTCTTTCGGCTTGTCCTGAGGAACCTGTTAAGGCACGTTAGCATGAACTCCCCATGGACCTTGAAACACTTACCATATGACCAGCTCCATCAACAGTAACAAAGGCGAATGTAGTTCTCTTATCGGTCTCGCCCATCTTGATCTTGACCTCCTTGTACCATCCAAACTCATCGCCTCCAGTACCCCAGGACCTCTGTCGTTGCGCAACATACTCCGGTTGTCCTTTCCAAGGCATACTGTTGCTCCATCTCAAGTTACCAGCGGTGTTGCAAGCGAGGTCGAGGTTTCCTTGGTACATTAGCACGTCAATATCATGATTGAGCAAGTACAGAATCTGTGACTGGGTGCTGATTTCTTGGTCATATCCCAGACTAAACGCAACTTCTACGTCCATCGCGTAAATGGAGTAGTTGGTCACTGCACTGGGTACACCCAAGGCATCGAAGACCTTCGGGGTGTTGAGGTACTTCTCAATCAGCCCTGCTTGCTTGTAGCATAGATCATCTCCGGATTCGCAAGGCCGGGTGATGTCGAATCTGTTCCTGTTGCCGCCTTCGCCGGATTCTCCATCATACCAACTGATGACTCCATCCCAGCAAACTTTGCCAGCAGCACCACAGATAGCATGGTCGGGATGCTCGTAGCATACCCGTGCGAGGTCAAGGCATCGTGGCAGATTCGCGGCCATAATGTCACAGCGTGTGCTGTTGAAAACAGGCTTGTCAACACCCGGGTTCGTGGTGCAGAGTGTCTCCCAGTATCCGAAGTGGGTGTCCAGAGGAGAGACGTAGCCGTTTCCAATGAGAACTGACTCCAGGTTGACTTGAGGTCGCTTGGGGTAGAGACTGTTCTGTGCAACGATAGTCGCTCCCAGGACGGGGATATAGTGGCCCTAGAGAATCAGTCACGTCGCAAGACAGGGAATGCTGGGCCACCTACTCCGTAACTCTCTCCCGAGATATGAAAGGGCCTGTCAGCGAGATCCGGGAATACTTGGCTCACAAAGAGCTGCAAGAACTTATGCATGCTCTCTGCAGCGACGAAGGAGTTTGACGGAATCGGCTCTCCGTCATCCAAGTACGAGAAGCCAACGCTGGCAGGCTGGTCCACGAAGATATAATTCGCATTCTCATTCCACCCATAAGGGTTGTGAACCGTTCCATTGCCATGCTCGTTGATGAGACACGGTCCAAGCTCCTGAAGCAATCCCAGCATTGAAGAGCCGCCAGGGCCTCCAGTCAACCAAAGCACAAGAGGGTCTGTTTTTGGTGCATTCTTGCTCTCAAAGTACCAGAAGAAAAGATGCTGGTTGCCGACATCGAGCCAGCCGGTGTACTGCTTCACGCGTGCGTCGCATATGGAGTCGTCAACCTGCTCTCTGATGCGAATCGTATGCTCTGGAAATAACGAGCTTTGGTGAACTTGGAACGTGGAGGCTTGCGGTGAGTCAGTGTCCTTGAGCGGTATCTGTGAGGCAAAAGCCCCAAGTGAAGCTCCCGCTAGGAGCAATGCCTTGTTTAGAAAGCCCATTGTTGTAATACTTCTTGGTGAAGAAGTTGAGTCGGGATTGAAGACGGTTGTGAATTGTCAGACGGTGAAACTCGAGCCGAGAATGGTTAGTAATCCTCGCGGAAATGACGACAACGAGCTCACCAGGGTAAGTCGCAAAAGGTCTTGCAAAAGGTCCTGTTTAACTTATCTCTTACCCCGCTTCTACGGCATCTCAATCCGTCGAGGATCAGATCTAGTCTTGATAAGGAAGCTCGAAGCACATTTTTGCGGTTTTCCGATGAACCAGGAGACCAGGGCAGAGCGTCAATCAATTGAAGCCTGCGTAGCTAGCTTATCGCGTGCTCTGATAAGACGGGTCAGAGATGGCCCGTGTTTTGCAATGGCAAGGTGCCAAATAGAGAGAGAGTTTACGAATAGCTTCAATTGCTCGATCAATCTCCATGTTCAAGTAATCACAACTCGTTCTAACTGAGCGTTTACCTTGTTCTGACATAATCTGTCATTTTCGCTCGTGACCCTCATCCAACGAGCACTCACAACTCATCACCAAGGATCGATAGCTCAGTGGTACGAGCGAGGGATTGCAGATCCCTAGGTCGCGTGTTCGATCCACGCTCGGTCCTGATAGTTTCTTTTTGATCCCGACTTGTCTTATTTAGCATCTTTATCTTTATGTAGAACACTATACTTGCCATTTCAAATCTACCACCAAGTAACCGTCCTTCTTTCCAGATACCTGTCCTCTCCAGGCTTGGAGTGCTAAGGACGTTATGGCGAACTATGTAACTATGGCAATCGTAGCTCGATACAACAACCAGGCTTGGAAATCAAGCGGCTTGTATAAGGAGAATTTGGGTTCCCGGCCCGGA
Organism: Fusarium sp. NRRL 29148; assembly: GCA_013759095.1. Lineage (NCBI taxonomy): Eukaryota > Fungi > Ascomycota > Sordariomycetes > Hypocreales > Nectriaceae > Fusarium > Fusarium sp. NRRL 29148. The sequence continues at coordinate 42,010 of JABSTL010000611.1, forward strand.
TATCCTCTAAGAACTTGCAAAGGAGACTTATTCCGCTGCAATCGTCGCATCTCGACTCCAGAGGGGTACTTGTGATAGATATCGTCACCTCTTTCAGGAAGTCCTGACTTGCACTTGATATCTGGTCCATCCACTTTGCCTTCGTGCATATGCAAGTCAGCAGCGTCTCCCTCGTGTAGGCGATGGCCGCATCGATAACATCCCTGGAGACCGAAATTGGCATTTCATACAGAACCGGAAGCGAATCAAGAAAGTCTTCCAGCTCAATATTCTTCTGGCTCAGTCGGCGGATATAACAAAGCTTAGCCTGCCGTTCAAGGCCTCGGATGGCGTACTTGTCGGCCAATACCAGCATCGACAGATGCGTCGACAGGGATACCTTGGACACACCTGCACTCGGAACTTCGTAGTACCCGACATAGAAGTAGTCGACCATCATCTCGACCAACTCCAGAGGGTACTCGCTTAAGTCATAGAGTCCAGACCAGGCTTCCTACAGAGGGTCAGTATAATATCCCTGTGGCTCGACATATATTACTTGCCTTGAAATTACTGGTGCAAGCAGCATTGAAAATCTTGGATTGTGCACAGACTATGATTTTGTGCACGGGAATCTTTTCGCCTTTGCAGAGAAAAGCGAAGTCAGTGAACTGACCGGCTTTTTGAGCGCTGGGAGACGTTAGTTGAGCATGGATAGAATGTGAAAACAACTGACTTCTGCATTAGCTTCCGCTCCTCAAGATTCATGATGACGATTGATGGAGATTTTCAGTCTATGAGGGGGTTGAGTATTTTCCATCTTGGATAGGGGGAGGAAAGGGTATATATAAGTAAAATGAACAAGATATCTTTATTGTAGGGGTTTTAAAGTTGCCTCCTTGCCAGAAGTTTATAATCACCACACAAAAGCTAGATCCTGCAACAGAAGCTCGATGGCGAGAAAGGCTTTCTACAGCCTGTCATCTCGCCCCATTACACTTTGCCTTTCCAAGTGGACTTATAAAAGAAATTGTAACCATAAATACCTTAGGTTCAAAGTGGGAGGCTCTTTTGGTTTCTATGTCACCTACCAGAGACACCAATCAACTCAAAACTCTGTCAAAGAAGGAAGGATACTTTGGTTGAGGATTTAACTTCCTCCAACAAGGCAGGCCTATCCTCCATGTCATCTTCGGCCATGGCTACTAAGTTCTGTCTGGCGGAATAAGCTCTCAGCCACAAGTCTCAACTGCAAACACATCTAGTTCACAACTTAGACATTGATACTATGGCTACCATCTACTTTGAGCAAATCTTTTCCGCCGCCAAGGCTTTGTCACCACAATCAAATTGAACTTCCAGCCTTCCGATCCATTCGCGTAATGTCGTTCCATCGTTGGCCTTCCCCTTTCCACATTTCCGGCACCGACATCCAAGAGGCTCGATCGGAACCAATCCCTCTGACTTGCAATAGATATTTGCACATGCACCCATCAGTGGAAATCTTAAAAAGAGACTTATAAGTTCTTTCGCAAACTGAGGGCAATCATATACGAATTCTTCAGTAATTGCTTCCAGCTCTTCTGTAGCCAACGCCTTCCTGAGCTTCAATCTGGCCAAGACTAGAGTTGCGTTTCGAAGGTTCTTGGATATCTCCCTGGGAACTTTGTAAACTTCTGTGATCGAGCTGGTGAAGTCTTGGTTGTTGAATTTGTAATATTGGTGTAAGCATTCGAGGTATTTTCCGCCTGTGAACTCTTGCAGTCCGCTAATGCCGTACTTGTCTGCCAACGTAAACATGGTAGCGTGTGTCAACAGGCCGGCATCGTCTGGGATTGCATAGGCTCCGGTATAAAGGTACTCGACCATGCGATTGACCACTTGGAGAGGATGGTCGTTCAAGTCATAGATTCCAGATAAAGCTTCCTGGGCCTTGTCAGTATGCATGAAATGATGCTTGCGGGAATCCTGACCTTGAACTTCCCAGTGCATGCTCTGTGGAAGACGGTAGACTGGCCGCAGACGATGATCCTATGGGCAGGAATAGTTTCTCCTTCGCAAGTGAACGCAAAGTCTGTGAACTCTCCGCTTTCGCGCGCCCTATTCGAGGTCAGCATGTCCCAAAGTGCAGAAGAACATGAGGAGCGGCAAACTTCTGCATACGGAGTCTGTCTTTGACCGTAATCATATTGCCCCAGTTTCTCAGCTCTTCGTCAACAGGATCTGTCTCCTCCTGTTCGTCATCTTCTTGGATGGGGTCGGTGTAGTCGCCGCTGTACGCAAACTCCCAGAAACTCAGGAAGACGGCCTCCTCGAGGTCGATCCATTTGACGCGTTGTTCCAATGCCTCTTTGAACGGCCCATTGACGAGGACGTTCAGGACAGGTGACAGCTTCGCAACAATGGCGGCATGAATGGTGAATTCGGTCCGGTCGGTGCCGACAATGAAGGTGAAAACCTTGGAAGTCGCGATACTACATGGCTGTCAGCTTGGGTCTCGGACGAAGGTTCCGCGACGCTTACCTCTTGGTTGAAGGTTGATCTGGAGCCCTGCTCCATGTGATCTGATCCATCGTATTGGTATTGATGCTCATCGTGAGCGTGGCCGTTACAAAAAGCAAAGGGATGGGTTGAGATGGAGTGAGCGGTAGGTATCAAGATGTACGTTGCAATCGGAAGTTGGAGAGGGGGTAAGTTCGTAATACATCGACTTGAGTATAGTATTTTCTAAGTCACGGTGTGACTCAATAGTCCTGAAATAAAAATTTAGTAGATAAAGTTTCATATATGAAAGTTTGTTGATATTACCTCTTCTTACTGGCTTACTAGCCCTTCCCATGAAGCATAACAGTTTAATAGGACGGAAGCATCTTCTCATCCGTATTGTTTCCAATTCCAAGAACAATAGAAGATATATCGTTCTTGTTGGTTGAGGAACAAAGGTTGACAAAAAGTGAAGAACAAGAGGGCAACAGGGCTAGCTATATGCTCCACTAGCGCAAAGGAATATGCCCGGTCTGTTCTTATTGTACACGATGAGAGGCAGGCTCTTTGAATATAAGGTAGTGAAAAGGTTCAATAAGTGGTCACGAAATGGTGGACGCAGTGGACAACACGAATACCTTGGCTCAACTGTCAACTGTGTGACTTGAGTCGGTTGACGATGTCTTCGCCGCTCACTTTACGTGGTTCACTCTTCGTAAGATTTGGCCGAGCCAGTTGCCAAGCTCCAAACGACTCATCAAAGTCACTGAGCACACGGCTCGGTCTTGGGGCAATTGTTCCCTCACGCAGGACCTGCCTGGTCTTGGTGCAGTGGTCAATGGCCCCTTATCCCGCCACCGTACTGCCAGTGCCAGTCTACGCGTGCCCAGGTTGACACTGGCAGAACTCTTGCGACCTCAACAGCCTTCTAGTCTTCGCCTGCTCCCTCCTTTCTCCTTTCCTGCACTCTCCTTCACTCTCATCTTTCACTTCCATCTTTGACTTCCATTCTTCCTCACGTCTCATCTTCTGTACCCAGCTCTCAGCTCACAAAACTTTCTCTCGATTACTCTGAAACAAAATAATCATCATGTCAGACTCTTCGAAGTCACTTCATGAACTGAGTATAGAGTACCGTGGATTCCAAGCTTCGCCTCTACACTGGACCTCCCACCATCTCGAGTTGGTGGGTTGCGAATTTATTGAAGTCGAAGAAGCCAGCAGCATCCAAGGCCATCACGCCCGACAAAATGGGAGGTTAACATACTACGCTACCCGATTAGCGACAACACCCGTCGAAAATATGAAATCGCACTACGTTCGATCACTGTTTAGAGGAACAGGTGTTCTGGAATTTGTCCTGCATGTTACATGTACTTCGACATCCTTACTTTGACTAACCTTTGATAGCGTTGCCGCGGCGTTTCACTACTGTGGACGACTTGTGCATGTACCTCACTGCAGTGCTTTTCGAATCTCAGGTCACATTGCCGTTCCACACCCTGAACCCATTGTAGGTTATTACTCCTACAATGTGGACGACGACCGCAAGGCGCGGTTTACCGCCCGGGCCGGTCCCCCGGGTACGACGAACCCGCCTACGGAGCAGATCGACGAACGAAGACTCGCCCGAGTCACCCCTCAGGATTGGACCCGAGATCCGTATCTGGTCTGTGTGATGTTGAGCCTGGCACAAGTCCAGGAGAGATCCGACACAACAGGGCAGTCACGGCTTTACCTTGTAAGTTGACAACTTCTTGTCCATTGATAGCACTCTCACTAATACAACAACCTCCAGGTCCGTCTTCTCGTCACACACAAGGATGAGCGGGAGAATGTCTATGTCTACAAAGCAGATATTCCTTCTCAATTCTTGGAGTGCCTCAAGTTTCCTTCCCGTCCTATGGACGACTTCAAGTTCCCCGCCATCACGGTGGCCAAGGTGGCCTTTGAGCCATATGAGACCTTCGGTAGTCGAGCTGTGAAGGCCCTGGTTGGCGCGCAGTACTTTCCATCGACAGCCTAGAGAAATTCCCTTATTGGGTTACCTGGACATGTATCCAGAGCAGATCTATCGGTCTAAGCGGCATTGTGTCCTTATGAAGACAGTAAGTCTATCATGATACATCTGTGTTACATCTGGCTCACTCATCAGCAGGACGATTAGTGTTTCGACAATTGAACGTGGGGGCTTTGTACGACTAAGAGGGAAAGCAGTCTATGCGGCGTATACGTTTCAGGTGGGACTTTTGATCGCTAGCGAGATGGGGTTTTGGCCGGTTGTGGAAGAGACACTCACCAAGCCTGCGTATTCTTGTGGCCATCTGAGTTTCTTCTACCATCAGTAATATTGATTTCATTCTGGTCTGTTTTGGCAACTACGCCTTTTATCCAGCGATGGATATTCAGTCTCAACCTTCTTTGGTAGATGAGCTCAGTCGAGACTTGCATCAGGAAGAACAGACTTTTCTGTCAGACATATCAAATTGCAACGCAGCTCCTTACATGCCCTGTCTCCAGCCTATGTTCTCAATTAAAGCCATTCGTGTGAGAACCTATCATTCAAAGTGATCCCAACCCTTAGATCAATGGCGTAGTTATCTTCTCGTGTCATATTGGGCAAAATGGGAAGTTCTGCACAAAGTCAACTTGCTTTTCGCCCTTTGCCAAACAGCAAGATTCCTTCCAGGATTCTCTTCTGCTGGTTTCTTCAACATCCTACACCATTATTCTTCAGTTTACTGAGGCTCGTATCATGTTCGAACAGAAAGGCGGTTGTTTCTCTATTGTTCATGTTGTGGTATGGAATCATCCTGTTGTTCAGACAGAGTTCAGGCACCAGGACATATTCTTTGTTGTAAGAGACAGTTCAATGCAAATAATTCTGAACGGGTACCAAGACGATAGAGGTGAACTCCTGAACAAGTGTTCAGCCAACTTCGTAGACTCGGGCCTTTAAATAGGATACTGGCATGCATGGATGCCGTCCGCATCGGTTCACCGTACTATTGTCATTGCAACCGCAACGTCAGTCTTTGGGCCCTTTTCTCCGACAAAGATTATAACTAGGTCTATTATCATCATGATGGATCCAGACTGGAAGGAACTCATGCAACGGTCGATGCGAGGTCGCTTACAAAGCCTCAGACTTCGTCTTGTCGACATTGCGAATAATTTGGACAATCTTACGACAGAACAGCTTGGCATTCATTGCGGTGCTATCATGGAAGACATCCGTAGCTTGTCCTATGATTGCATTGCCGAAAGCAGGGATCGCCTGGACGAATTACAGTTTTACTGGCGAGTGGGAGAAATCGAGGTATTGATCAAATTTTGTGTCGACGAGGAGCTCGAAAAGATCCAACAGGCCGAGAATCGCAAGCCAAGAATGAAGAGAGAAAAGCGAAGGGAGATGCTGGTGGATCTTAAGTTTGACATTCCTTTCACAGAAATGTGTTTCGTTCCGTTTGACGCGTATGACTTCTTCATGAGTCTCGGACAGGCATTCAAGGATCTCATTGTCGATGAGCTGAGGCATCGTGCTCAGGACGATACTACGGCTGAGCTTCAGTCGATCAAGGAAAAGCCAGGTATGAAGAAAAAGCCAGGTATCGAAGGAGAACAGTCTATGAAGGAAGAAGAAGATGTCAACGAGCCACCTCGTTCCGAATTACATCTACCTGGAGAGTTTATTCCTAACGATATGCTCAAGCAAAGGTTTAGGGATCTGGCTGTCAACTTTAAGGATCCCAGCAGTGGCTGGGCAAAGCAACAACTCGATGCCTATCAGAGATACCTCAAGTTACCAGTCACAGACAAAGTAGCATCGGGTGCTGTGGAGGAACATAACGATTGTGTATCAATGCAGATGCCGTGCCCTCCAGGTATGAGCTGTCTTCTCCTGGCCCGCTCAGGAGACTGGTGGTTCCCCCGTCCAGTGGACCCCTCTGCTAAGAAGTCTGGTTCTTGGGGCCATGTCCCTAACCTGGAGGTACTCACTATGACTCGCGAACAGCTGCGAGAAGACCATGAGTTTGGGGGCGATGCTTTCAAGAAGGAGATACCCGAAATTGAGCCTCGTCTTGAGAAGTTGGACATTGACTTTGATAAGGTTGTCACTTCTCAGTATGGGTTTGTCGTTGCTTGGAGGTACGTGGGAGGTGATGAATGGTTTGATCGTTATGGCCATGTTGTTCCGGAGCTGGTCGTTGATCAGTCAATTATTCACCATGGCCGACGATGGAGTGAGGCTAGGAAAGAAGATGTGCTTTCAGATTCGGATTGACCTCAGTGCTTTAGGGCTGCTGGGGCGTTGGCTGGGAACGAGGCGTACACTTTCATGGGGATAGAGTCTGGTGAGTAGATACTGGATTATGTCTTCAAATTGACCTTAGCTTTTTATTGGAGAATTGAGGACTCTGTTGTTGATTGTATTGATGAATAACGATTACGTGAATGTCAAGTGGATGCCGAGATGTGCATTTTAGCGACTAACAAAATCAGGTCATGATCCTCCCCCAAGACAATCGCATGAAACCTCCAGCGGGCCAATTCCCTTTCCCGCTCAAAAGCCCTTCACCAAGTGGACCGCATCCGCTTCTCCCCTGTCCCTAGCGCCCAGAACCCTTGAAAGCATAAACTGATGATACCGTAGGACGCACCATGCGATGCAAGCTGGGGCCAAGCCAAGCAAAGAGGGGTGAACAGCTTCATTTTTTCTTTTCCCCCTCTTCAACTCTGTTCTTGTCAGAAAATACAACATGAGCACTTCAGCAGAAGTTACGCAGGGTGAGAATGTCGCCTCACAAGACATGCTCGCCCCGACGCACTGGGAGGTATGATACTTGAGAATTACATGGATGGGGACTTGTTAAATGACTCAATTAGAACACTGAAGGTGCCGAAAACTCGGACACCGACTCTGCGATAGGCGATGATGCTGCTAGTTCTACGGCCAGTATCAATTCTAGCATTCTCGAGTATCGAACCATCAATGGGCGGACGTACCACGCCGAGCGAGGCGATGCTCAATACTGGGCATCCAACGATAACCAGGCCTCTGAGGCCTTAGACATCATCCACCATACCTCCACGTTGATCATGGACGGCAAGCTTTTCCTGGCGCCCGTCAAAGAGCCCAGCAAAGTCCTCGATATCGGAACAGGCACTGGCATTTGGGCCATGGACTTTGGCGATGAGTTCCCAGAGGCAGAAGTCATCGGCACAGACATTTCCCCCATCCAGCCAACGTGAGTCTCCAGCTCCAACTCCGTCCGCACGATCTAACAGTCTCTAGCTGGGTTCCTCCAAACGTCAAGTTCGAGATCGAAGACTTCACCCTCGACTGGACGTTCCCTCCCAACTCCGCCGACTTCGTCCACCTCCGCTTCCTCTACGGCAGCGTGCCCGACTGGTACGCCTTATACGAGCGCGCATACCAAGCAACCAAGCCCGGCGGCTGGATCGAATCCCACGAAGGTGACCCCATGGGCCGCAGCGACGACGACAGTCTCAAACCTGGCAGCGCAATTGCAGAATGGGGCAAGTTCTTCCACGAAGGCGGCAAGAAGCTCGGTCGCGTGTTCACCCCCCTTCCGGACAATCTGCAGGAGAAGGGTCTAAAGGCCGCTGGTTTCGTGGATATCCAGTCCAAGACGATCAAGGTTCCTGTTGGCGATTGGCCGAAGGATGAGCGGCTGAAGGAGATTGGAAGGTTCACGACTATGAGCATTCTATCCGATGTGGAGGGACACATCTCCTTCATGGCTACGCTGCTTGAGGGGTGGACGCAGGAACAGGTCCATATGTACTGTGCCCAGCTGAGGAGGGAGTTGAAGTCCAAGAAACCGGCGCACGCTTACTACCTGCAACGTATAGTTTGGGGACGCAAGCCAGCTGAGGGTGAGACTACAGCGACAGAGTAGATCAATGATGTTCATTGGGCGTAAATAGCGTAACAATGCTTTTCCCCGGTCCAGCCGTTCATGTATCCAATTTGTTTGTACCCGACCTTGCGCTCCGTTCAGATCTTGACTTCTTCCGTCGGTTCGACATCGTACTCGATCTCGGTTCGGATCACGTATTTGGCTCCCTTTCGCACACCGGTACCTTCATGTAATGTCGCGTTGATCTCGCCATGAGGGAAGATAGCTGCGCCGCCCATGACTGGACGAACGGGGTATGCATTCAGAATTCCTTCACGTGCAGCTGGGAGGAAGTATGTGGTTTCGCCGCCCTCGAAATCTTGGTTGAGATAGATCAAGAAGGTGAATAGCGAGCTCTGCTTCTTCTCGGTCGGTGAGTCGTCGTATACGTATTTGTCGTCCTTCGTAATGCCGCTCGGGGGCCATGCGCCATCGATGTGTGCTCGGTACTCCGCTCCTGGAACACTGCTATGCATTAGTGGTGCAATTGAAGTCAATGATCTGATAACCTACTATCGATACACTCGGAAGCGACGGTTGATACCGCGTGCCAGGCGACCGTTCATTGACACCGGCACAAATGGTTGAATGCGCGACCATAGCGTGTCGTGGAACGTCTTGTCGACAACCCAGTAAAAGTTATGCGCCAGGATACTAATGTCCCCGTCTTCTCGAAGTGGCGCATCGGGCACGAAATTGACATACTCACCCGCGGCAATGATAGCCTTGCACTCTTCAGGGTAGAGAACATTGGTGGCGACACTGAGACCCTGCACGACAGGATGCGGTCGATGTGTTGTAGGCGGGGGTGTTGTCGACAGAGGAACAGCCTCGGGTGTTGAAGCGTAAAGTATGGCGTCGTGATGGTTCGGCGGCTTGCGCTCGGGGCCGGGCGTTGTCTCGATGATGCGAATGTTCTTCTTGAGAGACTCGGGCGCCGAAGCTACGAGACTTCCATCGAGGACCGAGGCGTAGACTTGCTCAGTTGGAGTATCGGGACGAAGATCCCAAATCTCTTGGAGAGCAATTGATGAAGGCTGGATGATGGCATTGGGGTTTAGGTCCTCGTGGCCACAAACTCGAAGTACAGCATCAATGACCTTGATGAGTGTCTCTTCCCTCTCAGAGCGCTTGACAAGGCCTTGCTGATCAGGAATTGTCGACAGGCCGCTGATGACATCAAGATCTCGAACCCATCGACATAGAGCACCAAGCTTGGGCTGTTCACCACGAATCTTCATCTCGGCGAGAAGAATTCGAGCTTCAGTGTATTTCCGATCGGCAAGAGCAGCAGTGACCTGCGCCGTGAGGTTCGCGCCAGCAGCATTGTTGACACCAGTGGTGCAAGCTTGCCTGAAGTCGTAAACAGCAACTCTCAAGTCCTTGCACAGCTTTGATTTGATCAAGCCGGGGTATCGAGCGAGAGAATTGAGTGTGTCGATGGTGATCTCGAGCTCTTCTTCGGATACAACGGTATGGAGGTTCTTGGGCTCGAAGTGCGTGGTCGTGCCATCGGGAGGAGGCGTCGGAATCGAGGGGGAAGTGGTTTTTGCGGCCTTTCGAGGGTTTTCGGATTGAGCGTGAGCCTGCGCTTGCTTGCGCTTCTTGGACTTTGTCTTGGCCATGATGGTTCGATAATGGATAACAAGAGTTGGTGGGGATGGAAATTTACGTGGGGGAATTGGCGGCGGGAAGGGACCAATTGGAGTGGCAAAAACGGTCTGGAACGGCAGAACCATAAAATGCGGGGCTCGAGCCCACCATCACGATACAGGGTAAGCCATGAATATTTGACAGGTTCGAATTATCACCCGGTCTGGTAGAGGCAAAACTCAAGATCTTTGAAAGACTTAGGTAAATCAGTCTAAGTTAGGATACTCTTCCCAAGTTTAGGGTTCCGCTTTTTCAAAGTCAACCTCCAAGAGCTTGAAACGTATTCGCTGCAACGTTCGTTGCGACCAGGATAGATCCATCTGCGGCCATCACCAAAACCTCCAATTCGTGATATCTGCTGCCGTAGCGTGAACGACTGGACTGACACAAGATGGGAAATGAGAAAAAGTCAATACAGCCAAATTCTGACTATCCTTAAGCTATCGACTGTCGAATACACTATGTCTAGGTGCTTTCCTCCATGCTTTGGCTTCCACCCCATAACTGCAGCTAAAAGAGTTTGACGTATTCCACTGGGTCCAATATGTCCTCGTCACAAGTTTCCCAAGGACATATGCGGTTCCAATATACGCCATCCAAGTATTCTACACTATAGCCAACATCATCATCGCATTCCAAGTCGTAAACTCTCCCAGAGCTCGCTATGTCCCGCAGGGGGCCCTTTCCGTCCACATCGGGAATCGCATTGCAAACAGCGGTCCAGCTGACTTCCTTGCGAGTTGTGAACTCGAAACGAACGAGAATGGTGATCACCCGGTCGATGTGGGAGGTGTTCCAGATATGAAATTCTTCGTCATAACTGCCGGGATTGTTCTGTGCGTAGAGCTCGTTGTAGTCTTCATCGGGAACGAAAGCCGACAAATCCTTCATAAACTGATCTATCGCATCATTATGAAGCCCGTTGTCCATCTCAGTGTACATTCCATCACTGTCATGATAGATAGTATGTACGGGAGTAGTCCTTTTAACCAAAAGTGTCCCCATGTCGATCAGAAAGAGAGTAGGTGTTGAGACCCATCCGGAGGCAACACCTTCGACCCATGTCGCTACGAGGCCACGAGCAGAGTTCTCGCCTTTCAATTCCTCCAAAGTCGTCAGGAAGTCAACAATCCAGCTAGAATCAAACTCGATGGCGAGGTTTCTGACCGGAACGACAGAGGAGGACAGTGGATCAAAGGATGGCAGGCTGGTCTTGCAATGTTCGAAGTGATGCGGCAAGGACTTCCAGTCTTCTGCTCTAATACAGAACAGGTCTTGTTCCGGAAAGACCATGTAATTTTGCGGATCAGGTGCATTTCGAGTTGCGAGAGTAGCAGGATGTCCAATGTCACCCCGTTGCTCAGAAAGCACTAGCCGCTGCCACTGCCAGAGAATATAAATCACGTTGTACTGTTCATCGAGTAAAGGCCTTCACTCCCGAGGCCCTCCTCTTCGCCCTTCATCACTCCTCAAACTTCCGACTTCTAACTTTCGACATTTCCCGTCTAACACATTTCCGTTTTGCCATATTCCTTGAATTATTCTGTCAAGACTCATCAAGTGCGCTGGTAAGAAGTATACCGAACGGTTATGAAATTGATATCATGAGTCTAACAGAACACAGCTATTATGACGCAACCCATGGTCGTCGAAGATCCCGTTGAGGGCGGTGGACTCAAGCAAACAGAGGAGATGCCAGCCCTTTCGGCCAACGAAGTTTCTCTAATGGTTTTCCACCTATTTCCGAACCTGCCAACAGAGCTTCGCCTGAAGATCTGGAAGGCGGCGTGTTTCCCTTATACAAACAACCACCGTGGCCCACACTACATCGATCTGGCAAGCATTGGGGATGACTTGCGCTCTTGGATTGGGCTCCCAACAAAGGCGCCCATGGAGATGAAGGCACTTCACCCTGACTTCCCAACCTCGCACACTGGGCAGCGGGTTGTAGGACGCGCAAACAGATCCACCTACATGTGGGACTCTGGCCTTTGGAAGGCCTGCAAAGAATCGAGGGAGGTCATCTCCGCGCACTTTCAACTGAAGCTTTGGCGCAGTGCTCAGAACAGCGACGTTGACCCCCTCGAATTGGATGAGTGCCTCAGTAAGGCTTGCCAACCGTACCCTTCGCAGCTGTATGCTGAGAACTCGACTTCTGAAGGCGACGAGGAACTGTATGAGAAGGGACCAGGTGATGAAGATTCAGTTCTTGGGCCTGAGCCCTTTCTTCCTACCGGTCTTCTTTCTTCCAACCAAGAGCATGCAGAGCCATTGATGATTATGCCCACCCGAGACCTATTTTGCATCCAAGACCCTAGGAAACACCTGTTGCCACTCGCTCTTGACGATTCTCGCCTAAATGTTCCGTGCCCGAATGGCAAGAAAATCGTTCTCCGACACTCCTTCAACCTTGTCTTGGAGTTTGATACCAGCTGGCTCCATTATTTCCCTGGCAGCTGGGCCGAACTCATCAAGGAAATGTCACCTAGAGGCGTTTTCGCGAACTGGGCTCAAACTGCAATTGGAACAAGGTCAATGCGCCGCGTATCTATCTGCTCAACAAGGCTGCTCGTTGGGGGCCAGGTTGGTGGGTGAACAAAGATACAGTCTTTCATGATTGTGACCATGCGTACGTGGAAGTTCACAATCATTACTTGGACTCCTTCCCGGTTGAGCCGGCAGAGGCTTCAGCCATGCTCGGATTTCTCTGACTTATTTGGAAGCTTTGGACCGTTGCCTTTTGCGAAGACTGCACCCACGACGAAACATGTATGGTATGTGACCAATACCCGGTCTTTGATTTGACTGAGTATGTCAAAATTCTCGTTCGCCATGAAGAGGAACCTGCTCGAGGTCAAATCGAGGATCGAGTGGATGAATTGGATGAATTGGATGAATTGGACAAGGGCAACGACTGGAAGATTGAGCATGGAAGGGAAGACGCCAAGGAAGGCCAAGAGGCATCTGAGGCTTAGAGTTAGCGAAGCTGGTGGGGAGCAGGGGCAGGTTTTTGGAACTTTGAGGATTTCGAGGGGTTACTCCCTGGTCATGACCGGCGAAGCACGTCTACACGGAAAGGCACTCAAGAACCTGCGGGGTAAAGGAGACCGAGACAGGTAATGTACAAAGAAAAGCGAGCATCAAGGTCTGGAACTCGTGGGTCTCGGTTTGTACTCGATACCTAGTACCCAAAGAAAGAAAGTAAGATCTTCACGAAGCAAGAGATGCTATTCACAGTTTACTCATCCGCAACCTGAATGCCGTTAATGATGAAGTTGACTTGAGATCACAGTTCAGTTGAAGATCGCTCAATCATCTCATCTCATGTTAGTCATTAGTAAACAAAGCTACGTATTATGCCTGAGCCACTATCCAAACCCTTCGCTGTATCTAGTAAAACACCAAGCACCTAACCTCAATACTCTGTCGTCCCTTCGCATCCGCCGGCGTAGCAGGATCAACAAACGCAGTATGAGGCGTATATCCCGCCAAACCATGCTGACCCCCTTCATGAACCTCACTCTTCGAATCAAAGCACTTGATCAACATGACCTCCTCGGGCGTCATATCCTTGGCATAGTAAAACTTATGCCCATCATTCGGCGCAACAGAGTACGTCTCGCCCTTGATCTGATAACCCTCCGTTGAGCGAAGCGTCGATGAATCAGGAAGAACCTCCTTTCCACGGTCGTCGTCGTCGTTGTCCTCGCGCTTGGGGTATAGAAGGTCAACCTTGATCATGTCTTCAGGCTTGGTGGTGCGATAGTCCACGACTGCGAGGGGGAAGTCTGTTGCCGGATGGCCAATTGGTCGCCAGACGTTGATGATTTGGTATCGACCCTTGAGAAGCTCTTCCGTCTCTGAAGGATCGGTGTGCCGTCTTACACGAGCTTCAGCAGCGCCGGGGGTTTGATCAACATGGACTTGCTGCACAGGCTGTCTGGGACTCGACTTCTCTCTCCTGCGAATAGTATGATCAAAGATAACCACTTTCTTAATCTCGGGAATTCTCTCTTTGAGAAGCGCTTCCACTTCGCCATAGTAACCATTCCTCACAGCCGCATCATCAGTGAATTCTGTTTCTTTGGCGGGAGACTTGAACACATCGAAGCCAGAAAGATCTACGCCGAAGGCGGTAATGCTAGCGGCGTTGCGAATGTCCACGACGTCGCGCTTATGCTGGCTGCGCTCAAAAGAAGTTTGGTCAACGTCGACTTTGGCCCAAGGCTTGACTCTGTTTCCGTTGTCGTCGAGACTCGATGTCGGATCGATGTAGTTGAAGAGACCGGTTGTCATTTTGGTGGTTGTGTAGTGGAAAGGTCTGAGTTGAGCGGGGTTGAGGAGCTGCTTGAGAATGGGTCTTGTTCTGAGAAGTCGTGACATGCAGGTTTAAAATTTGAGGTTGGGGAAATCGAATTGAGCTACGGGGGTTTCTTATATCCAATTATCGGTAGTTCAATTCGGAATCTTGCGTAAAAACTCCGTCTTTTGTTTGTTGGTATGCCACTGTCATTTATTTGTCATCGTCATGAAATTTGTAAGCTCGGTTGTGCCGATGACGTTTGCGGGGCTGTTAAGCGTGCTGTGACACTAACAGATCACGTCACTTTACAGTGGCGATAGCGCTAGATCAGTTACTGTCTTAACTGAGTCAGATTATCAATCTGCAGAGCTCAACGACGTTATTGGAGGCGTTGTCCCGAGCCGTTGGCATTTTCTGTCCTTAACGTTTGCGCCTTTGACTAAATTTCTGTAAATTTCCATCTCACGTTAGTCGACATGATTCGACGGCGCATGGACACTCCTGACCAGCAGTATCCAGACACGGTTGAAAAGCGCAGATGACGGGGCCGCCATTGGACTTCTTTCATAACAGTTTGGGGTTCAAGGTCGCTGACCCGTTTAGATCTGAAGCTTTGGTTCCTCACACTGGGCATGCTCAGACGTCATGCTGTTTATACGAGACTGACATTGCATTCTATTGAAGATGTGACATTGATCATTAAGTCTACCGTCTAGTACGCTTCGCTAAATCTTCTAAAAGCAGTTACAAGTACAAGCCAAAGAAACCCTCCGAATTAACAGTCTATCAGTAAACCTTGTTCTCCTGCGGCTCCGCCCAGGCAATCTTGCCAACATGTCTCTCTGGTCCCTTGATGAAAGTCAACTTAGGCGACTGCGCCATCTTAGGTGCGCCCAGACTAAACAACATGTTCTGAATGGCTGTGATGCCAATGATGTGCTTGTCGATGAACTTGAACACGCCAGTCTGCCAAGTGGCGCTGGAGGTTGCCTGACCTGAGCCACGGCAAGCTTCAACAACGGGATCCATGCGTGAAGCTTGGTACGATTGGAAGGCGGTGGCGAGTTGAGCGTGTGTTGGGGTGGGGGACTTCTGACGAAGAGCGTAGAGCTGGTTGACAAGGGCGACAACGTCGATGAGGCCGTTGTTGCAACCTGCGCCTGTGCTGGGGGTAAACTTGTGCGCTGAGTCACCTGCGAGAACGACACGGCCGCCCCAGCTCCAGTGGTTGACGACGCCTTCTTCGAGACTGACGAGGCCGGACTGAGTGCGAGCGTTGAAGGCGTCCTTGAGTGTGAGCTTGCCGCCGGGCGCAAGAGGGATGTGTCCCCAGCGCTCAACAAGATCGATCTGATCCTGCTCAGTGTATCGGACCCTATCGCGAGTAGGCGTATCCAACTTCTCATAGAGACCCATGACGGAAGAATCCTCACCAGCAAAGAGCTGTGTAGCCGCACCAGGACCGTGAGTCTCACAGGTAGTGCCGGGCTCAATGCCCGCGAACTTGGTAGGCATGCGCAGCCAGAGAGCACGGAATGTGGTGAGGAAGGGCTTCTCGTCGTTGGCATCATCTGAGCCTGCTTCTTGGGCAAGAGAGCGCATCTTGTTGCGGACGAAACTGTGAGCACCATCTGCTCCAATGACGATGGATCCCTCATAGGATGTTCCATCGTCACAGGAGACTTGAACGCCGGTTTCATTGGGGATAATGTCGACAACTCGCTTGTCGGTGAGGATCTGGCTCTTCTGAAGAGGAGTGAAGGAGTCGTACAGGACTTTGGTGAGGTCGTGGCGGCTGACTACACGAGGGAAAGTTCCAAGTCTGGGCTCGTTAGTTGCGAGAATTTCAGGAGAGGGGGGAAAACTCACAGTTTTTTGAACAGGATAAACCAGTATGCATCGCCGATATCGCGGCCCTGGTGGTCCTGGCGGCTGATCAGACCAAGAGGAGAACTGACTTGCTCAAGAGGAGCGGCAAGACCGAGTTGATCAAGAGCGCGAAGGCCCATGGGGTTGAGGACGAGATTGGAACCAGCGTCGATGACGGCGCTTGATCGGCGTTCAAGAAGAATGAAGTCGATGTTGGCGCGGGAGAGGGCATGAGCGGCTGTGAGGCCAACTGGGCCGCCTCCAACGATGATTGCTCTGAAGCGCTGAGTAGGCATGTTTTGGTTGTTGGATTGGTGGGCACTGGGCAGGTAAGAGGTTGGTGTCGCTGAAGGATAAGAGTGTTTGTGTGTATAAAATGCTGAGTGATTAATGGATTTAGTAGTGATTGAAAAGATCTTCTTGAAGCGAGTGAACACAGATATATATATTATTGTGCCACTGCTCAGTCTCACATCTCGCATTGTTTTGAGGCTGCAGTCTTAGTTAGTGAAGAGGCGCTAGTTAGTGCCCGTGTCTTCGCACTCGGATCCATGCGAACCGGTTTCCAAAAGGGGATTAGTGTTTCGCTGAGGAAAGCTTGACTTTGGGATCAACCAAGATCGATTGCGATAAGATGCGATAAAAACGGGATTAACTCGGTCTCAGAAGCCATTTCGTTTCCAAAATGATCATAAATCTGGATAATTATTCACAATTGCACCATCCCTCTAATGCTCCGTGAAAAGGCAGCTCATCTCCTCTGTCAGTCCGGGGATTGCCTACCCCACTACCCTTGCACAATAACGCTGGCTGGCATCTGATCGCCAACGCAATGATAATGCAGAGTAAAAAGAGAATAGCACTGGGAGGAATGGACGTATTACGCACTCGATTATCGCACTCGCAAAACGACACGTACGTTCAGGGGGTTTTGCCCTAGCGCCGATTGATTCCACAGCCATCAACGGCTGGCGATCGAGGGTTTTATGATTGGCTCGCATTTCGAGGTCCGCCTCGCATTCGGGAGGCCATCAGCCCTATGACGACACCATTTCGCAGGGCTTATGGGTAGCATTGTAGGGTAAGCGGGAAGTCAAACTCGGATGCGGGAGAACTACTCATCATGCATTATTCGTACAAGCAAGGTTATGTTCGGGTGGACATTTGTCATTGAGATGAACGAGATAGAACACGGCGTTTTTGCAGGGGCTCATGGCACTGGGGCAAATCAGTTGCCGCGACCCGAGTCTGAACTCAGGACATAAGGTGACCAGCCAGAATCCCTGAACAACAAAACGAGGTGTCCCCGTCAACACTGTGGCACCGCGACTAACGACTCGTCCAATGGATATTCCTGACGTGAAATGAATTCTATCATGAGGCCATAGGCCGTGCCTCTAAAGTCATAATCTATCAATTTTCCTCCACAAACATGGATGCGTCCGATATACCACCATTCTATAATCTCCCTTTTCATTGCTTCCCTTTCCTCTGATACCACTTGGTTTTTAGGAAGTAGATAATGCTGATACCGAGTCCCAGCCCGGCGAAACCAACAGCCATGTAATAGGCAGATCGATAACCAATCAGCAGCTCGTGCTTTGACTCTCCACCATTTGTAACGTTGACCTCCACCGTAGCAGCAAATCCGAGTCCCAGACTGATACTGTAGTTCACGATCGTGCTGACCAAGCTTGCTGCAATGCCTTGGTGCTCTCGCTTCACAGAGTTGGAGAGGATCAGAGTCGCGGCGGGGAACGACATGTCCATACCGAAGGTCATGATGACAAGGCCAAAGAAAGATTGGTACCAGTAAGACTGCTCAACGGGGGCTGTCATCAACAAAATCGTACCAGTCGTGAATGCTGTGAGAGCGAGAAGCATGACCAAAGCGGGATGCGACACATGAAGAAGCCATGCAGTGATCAGTGAGGCGCAGGCTCCAGAGATGGCAACCGGACTCATCCAAGCACTGGTAAGAAGCGGTGATGATCCACGAAGCATCTGAAAGAATTGCCAAGTGTAGTACACCCAGATACCGAAGGTAGCCCAGCCGCAGACGATGCAGCCCAGGATGTAGGCGACGTCGCTAGTCAGAGCATCGAAGGGAATGAGAGGGTGCGATGCTACGCGCAATTCGACGTAGAAGAAGACAGGGACAAGGAGTACTCCGACGATGAGAAGAACAAAGACCCAAGGCTTGTCCCAGCCGTCGATGGGCGCTTGGTTCCAGGCAAAATTAAAGAGGACCAGGGCAGTGATACCAGTGAACGCGCCGAGAAGATCCAGCTGACCAAGGATGTCTCCCCAGCTCATATCGGCTGATGAAAGCTTGTGAGGAGGATCAGGGATGATAAAGTACGCCATGAGCGCAATAAACGCCAACCCAAGCGCGAAAGAGTAGTAAGTCCAAGGCCACCACGACGGATCCCCATGAACAAAAAGTCCAGCAAACAACGCGCCAAAAACACAACCACCAGGCGCACAAGCCCCAAAGAGCGCAAAAGCAACAGCCTTTCGACCACCAGGGTTGTACGAGGCTCCCAAGATAGCCAGACCATTAGGCATCACGAGCGCAGGCCCAATACCCTGAAACACCCGCGCAAAGATAAAAAGAACATGGTTTGAGTAGTTCGCTAGCCCGCATATCATAGACCAAACAGCGAACCAGACAAAACCGATGAGGAAGAGGCGCTTGTAGCCAAAGATGTCGCCGAGACGGCCGGAGAAGAGGATGAAGGTTCCGACGGTGAGGGAAAACCCGGCGATGAGCCAGCTTAGCTCCGCAGGATTAGTGAGGTTGAATGAGTCGCCGATTATGTGGATGATGTTGAGGCAGTTTCCCAGCGCAGCTTGTGTCATGAACTGCGCCATGCAGATGATCGCCACGAAGAGGATTTCACGTGGGAGCGAGAATGTCTCGGCTATTGAGACGTTGGACTTTGTTCTTGAGATGGCTTCCTCGTCGCGCCCTGTGAGCGTGTTGTTATCCGACGGCGCGTCCCTTTCGGGATCAGGCATAAAGCCTTGCTCTGCACAAATTAGCCCCATCCCAGTCCCAAGCGACGCAGCAACTTACCTTTTTCTGTTTCAGTCACCATTGTAGATAATGCTTAGAGTCTGAACAGTCCAGAACATCGTTATCAAGGGATGACGATTGTATATAATATGTTGGCAAGAAAGTCCGAAAGATTGTGTATATCCGAGCATCCGTACTTCCGAGCCAATAACGCCGCAACCAGCACTGTTAGATCTCCACAGCAGCACTTTCACCGTTCTTAATACAGATTCCAGATCCGAGATGGGAGATTATCGCGATTAGCGTCGGAAATATGTCAGAATCTGTATATCCGCCTGTGAAAAAGCTGAGGAATCAGTTTTTGAGTTTGTTTGATCGGTGGAGATGCTACGTAAGGCGGGATGGTCACTGACCAATGCTACGGTGATGCATGTGATGAACGGGGATGAATACGACTGCAATGATGGTGACGGTTGGACTGTGATGAATAGTGTTTGAAGCGGGAATGAATTACTCCGCCTTATTATCCGCCGGACCAGGATTGTTGTTTTGCTGCATCATCAGCCGCGGATCTTATCGGTCTCCGAGTGACTGGTCATAAGGTTTGGTAGAACAAACAGACTGCTTGCTTGACATCGATGTGGATTCCTGTTGTCAATTGAGTGAACAGAATTGAACGAATGACTGTCCCTTTCGTCCAGTCTGACTTGTCGGGCACGACTACCAGTCGTTGATAAGCGAGAGCCTGCCCGCCAGACCGGTGAATAACGCGGAAGATCAAACTCCAAGTCCTATTGGTTATACAATGAGAAGGGAGATAATTTTGCTATGTTTAAAGTTTCAAGAACCGAAAATCATCCACGGCGTGGAGGTTTGTCAAGTTGTACCATAAAATCAGTTCACCTGTAACACTCAACGCATCACCATTTCGCTATAAATGGGTAGAAGACCGTTTTAGACTTTCGGCATTGAGTCACTGGCCACACCTCTCACCAAAATCCAAGGTTTTCCATGAACTATAAGGGGCTCCCCTTGCTTCTGTTTTACTCCTCTTCTTGAAGAATCTTTGTAGACTCGACTCAACTCGCGAGACTCATCTCTTGTTAAACCAATCATTCTCCTATCAGACGAAGCTATCCAACTTTCTAAAGCTTGAATACCTTACCAACATGGCATGTTCCTTTCATCCATTCCCAAGACTGCCCCTTGAACTTCGTCGGCAAATCTGGGACGGCATGTCTCTCCTACATCTTCTACGATCGTCGCAAGCCCATAATGCAGTACATTGACGTCGAGCCTAGTGCTGACAGCAATACACTCTTGGCACATCACAGGTCCACGATAGATGTTGTCGAAGGAGATGACAAATCGGGCTGCTTGGTACACGCGCTATGGACAGCCTGCTCCGAATCGCGGCAGACTGTAGCAAGATACTGGCGTAACTACCCCTATGGCAACCTGTCGTTACCCCCTGCGAGGCTCCGTATTTGGGATGCTCCTGTTTGTCCGACTAAAGATATCTTCTGCATCGAAGCGAAGAGCTGGAAGTGGAAAGCTCCGGACGAAAAGGAAAAGCCATTGCGGGTAGCTATCCCACATTTGAGCGCTACAGGGCCCGAGGAGATCTATGTTAAAAGAGTCGCGTTTGAATTCGACCGCACCTGGAATATAGATCTTCCGAGAAACTACTCCGATCTGGCATCAGAGAACTCTGCCCGAGGATCCTTTTCACGATTTTTCTACAGAGCCTTCTTCAAGTATGCCACTGAGCCCAGCGTTTACCTGATTGAAAAGTCTGGTCATTGGACAGGCTACCTTCCCAAGGATCACTTTATGGAGAGCTCGTTTTGCAAGGATTACGACACAGACTATGCCCTAGTGCAGCCGTACTATAGATGTTTTCGGTGTAAAGACTGGCACGAGACCGATGGAGCTTTTGCGAATATCAGAAGCTTCATTGACAAGCTCGAGGAGCTTTACGAGGTCTGTGAACTAGATCGCCCCAATACCAAGCACGATCACTACGTTGACTGGCAATGGATAAGACCAGACTATATATCAAGCGATTGCATCCAATATATCGCTCGTTTGGACAAGAAAATCGAGGATTGCGCAGGACCGCAAGTTAACATGAGATTTCCGTTACTAATGCCTACTTGGGACGATATTTTGGACTCGGGGTTCATGTAGAAGCAGAGAATGCAATGTTCAACTTGGATACTTGGGATACAGGATGGGCGTGGCTTGGTTTTGAGGGGAACTCGGTCTCATGAGAGGATTCTCTCCCTTGGTCCTACGCTTGTCACTCCATACTCATGAGACGGAAATATAGCCATTTAATGATTGGAGCTCCTAAACATAACTTTTCTTGAATTATAGAGAACAAAGGGTATTAAAAAAGTCACGTATCTGGTGAACTTGAGATCTAACGTGAACAAACCTGTTGCCATGTGCACTGTGACCCACGAATTTAACTATGTTAGTAACTATGCCGTTGTCGATGCAAGCACCACTTATGTGTTGGAGATTACTATCGCTGTATCGGAACTTCACCTTCAACCGTTGGTGCTAACAGACACTACTAGCTGAGAAGAATCTGGCGGTCCATTGCGTACAATTGAGATTAAACCTTCAAGTTTCTTTGGGGATAAGAGAACGTACCTGTAGAATTGGTAGACGAAAGCCATTTTACAGAACCTAAATAGCTTCAGGAGCTGTAGACCTTTGATGCTGCGGAACTTTATTAGTTACAACGTATACCTCTTTTGCTTAAGAAACTCAAAATGCCTACCATTCGCTGTCAATCAAACATTATAATAGGCTCTCGGCCATGAGTTACCCCTGAGGCGTTTTATCACCGTCATAGACTTTTCCATTAACCATAAAGGGCTCCCTTTCTCTTGTTTGCCCTTCTACTTCTCAATCGTACGAAGCATTCTCTGATCTCCGGTAAAAGCCCTCTTGTCACTTCAGCCCCCGTTCCACTGCAAACAGCTACGAAGTCTTCAACCCACAGACAACTGGTAAAAATGGCGACATCTTCGTTTCATTCATTGCCCAGACTACCAACTGAGCTTCGGCTTCAGATATGGATCGGAGCCTGTATACCCTACCAGCCAGGTGATCACAGAGTACACTACATTGACGTTGAACCAAGTTCTTGCAATAACATCCTCTCCCACTCTTACACACTCACTGCGCGTCTTGCTGATGGAGACAAAAACTCCGCCTGCTTGAGGTATGGAGGACTATGGACAGCCTGCAAGGAGTCCCGGGAGGTCATGATACAATGTTCAAGAGTTGATGGCCTAGATTGCGCGAGAATTAGTATTTCTGGGAATGAAGGGGAGTGGGATTCTCCTGTGAATCCGACACATGACATCTTTTGCATCAGGTCAAAGGCTTGGAAAACTCCTGACGACCATGGTGAGGGGTGGCAAATACAACTTCCAGACTTGAGCCCTAGAGGATTGCACACTACGGATATCAAGAATATCGCACTTGAGTTTGACGAATCTTGGAACAAGAGCCTTCCGAAAACCTACTATGATCTCATGTCAGAGACCTCTACCCGCGGTTTTCTGTCACGTCTCCTTTACAACAGATACCTCAATAACTCAACTACGCCTGATATTTGGATCATAGTGAAGAATGGTCAATGGGCAACTGTCCATTATCTGCCCCGTACGGAAGATTCATTGCATGATAACGATACAGACTATGTCTGCGTCTTCCCGCGCTTTTCATGCCGCCACTGTCGCCGGACTCATGATTACGACGGAGTCTTTAAAAATGTAAACTCGTTTACATATAATCTCGATAGTCTTGGTTTGGACTGTGAGGAGGATCACCCTAATTTCACACCCACGTCTGACGATGTGGGGGACTGGGGTTTTGAAGAACAGTTCGTGATATCAAGCGGTATCCAATTCCTTGCTCATCGGGACATGCAAGTCGATCTTTGTCCCGGACCAGGGCGGAACGAGAAGAAAGTTCCCTCTGATTTAAGCTCTCAGCCTCAAGCCTCCACTGCAAATAACGCACCTAATTCACAACTAGTTGGCCATTGGTATGATCCCGATCTTGAGTAATGACAGGTTTGGAGGTGGCAAGGTCGTGCTCGATACTGGGCACTTTTGGATATGGGGATTCTCCAACCTTCTTGAAAGCTGGCTACCTATGACATGAAGCTTCTTTTTTCGAGGTTGCCTCACGTGGTTTATTAAATAGCTTCGAAGAATCAAACTTGTATTAATATTGCCTCTGCTTTTGGTAAAATTCTCACAAGTGTTTGAGCTGGTCTCTCATCCGCTGTTGTTATCAAGACACCACTAGCAAAGAACAATCTGACAATCCATTGTGTAGTATTTCAAAGCCAAAACATCATTACTCTGCACTTGGGTATCTTCTCTATCTCATCACATCTGGTGCACTACTATCATAGAGTACAGAATATTCCCTTCAGCTTTCCGACCAAATACACTTCCCGTTGCTCAATGGCCTGAGACTCAAATACATGACATGCTCTGATATCCATGTTCCTGGTGCTCGGCAACCTCGATTCACTTACCCCCCTCCTCACTGTTGTCGCCCCCATTATTCCGTCCTTCCTTTAGTCGTCGCTATTCTCTCCCTGTTCATTCTCATACTCAAATTCTCCACTAAATAAACCCTGGCAACATATTGTCCTTCCGAACTAGAAGTCGGATTGACAGGAAGAGCGATTCGCTCACGTAATCCTCCCTGTCAGGAAGTTGTTCAAGTGCAGTCATGAAATCGGCTACAGCACCCTGAGTTTCCTCAACCAAATTGCTGCGAGTGTCGTTCCAGCCGATGGCGACATATTCGTCTTCCAGGTCGCACCACACAGTAGAATATCTTCGATGAGATCGTGCAATCCAGCGAACGTTGTCATCAATGATCCAAAGTGAGGGCCTAGCACCAACAGCCTCCTGATCCTAAGAAAGAGACCATGCCAGCCGACTTCGGACGGAGTCTTCTAGGTCCGCCAGGTCCGACCATTTGCTAGGAAAGTTTTGCATCCAACTGTGGTCGAACTTGAAAGCAATATTCCAAGCTCTGATGACTGTGAAGGTCTTGGTTCCAAACAAAGGAGCAAACAGCATCATCTCGAGAAAGCTGTCAGGGACTGCATCAAGATTGGAGGTGTCAATGCAAAAGATGTCTCCATATGGTTTCACCAACGGGCACCAATTGTCATTCTTGGTCTTGGGGACGATCGCAGAGGGGAATGCATGGTGATACCAAGCCGACTGGCCTTTTGGGCGGGCCTTTCCTCGACACGCGAGCCATCCCTTGACATTCATGTGTTTTTCGATTACTTCGCGTGATTCCTTGCAGGCCGACCAAAGACCTGCATCCCAGAGATAGGCCGACTTGTTGAGGGGCTTGGCGGGAGATTGCAAATTTCCCGTCTTCCCCCAAGGGCACTCCAACGCTTTCAGAGTGACATGAGCGCTGCCTTCGTAGTCGCAAGTGTGACCCTCCATGTTCGGGTCAGAAGTGATGGGATCGACGTTGCTTTCCCTCCAAGAGCCTCCGTCGACGGTATCAACTGTGACATAGTGCAAGCCGTTCTCGGATGTTGAATAGGGCAGGCATGCTTCCTTCCAGATCTTCAGTCGCAATTCAGGAGGCAGGTAGCGGAACTGGTGAAAGGTTGGAGAAGTTGCCTCATCAGTTGAGATACGCTGTAGATCCCGGCTGGGAGCAGTTTCGAGTGAAGATTTAGTCATGGCCACTGCTATATGTTAGATATGTTATTTCATGCGATAACATAGCATACTTGGGCACCAATTTTGGCTCGTCTTGACAGGAGCTGGAGGATAAGATCGAATGGTCCTGTAGAAGGGTTGAGGGATGAAAAATAGGGAAACCAGAATCAGAGGTGAAAGATGATGATGAAGGATGAAGGATGGAGAGAAGAGGGTTAGAATCGAAGGTCAAAACAACATCATGGTGCTCATGTTCGCTATTACATCGATCAGTCGAGCTCACAGTGGGAACACCAGTGGCAGTGGCACTGGCAACGGAAGTGAGAGGCGGTAACACAAGATGCACGTTCGCAAAGGTCTCAACCAATCATCTCATAGAACCACTAATTCGCCATGACTGTTGCTGTCAAAGGGCTGAGAACAGGATGTCAAGATATGTGATAAACTAATCTATCTTAAGCCAATGTCCTTTGCGATGCTTCATGTTCAGCCTAGGAAAGCTGTTTCAGGATGCGGCACAACGTCCCAAGGCCAGACTTATGAACAGCTTCTGCCAGGGGCACGCCATACCATACTCTATTGACTTATTATCGTCAGCAGAGCCGGCTAGATTTTGGGATTCAGAGGAATCTGATGTGCCTTGTTTTCATGTTACCCCTGAATCCAGTTCATCCCCTTTGGTTGTACTCAACCTGGGATCTGGAGGGGAAATTACCCCCTAAATATCTCCAATTTTGACCTCTTCACCAAGTCGCGTGTTGATCTCTGTCTTCAAATTTGCCACGCTGCTTGATTTCCCATCCACACCAGGCAACCTTGGTATACAGTGCATCGACGTCCACCTTGATCAAGTTGCGCCATTGAGTGGCAACTGGTCTCGGGCTCCAGGTCTCCGCGACTCAATCACGAGCTGAGCAAAATCGCTTACTTGATAAATGGAGGCCTTTGGGAGGCCTATGAAGGCACGAGAGAGGTTGTAAGGAAACACTCGCATTCCAAGACTTGCTCAACATGGACGAATCTTTGCCGTCTATTGGCGAAAACCGGAATACAGTGTAGACTAACAAGGGGAATAAGACGCAGTTCGCCCTACAATTTCAATATATTGTGGTGTTTTTATCTATTCAATGAAGACAATTGAGAAGGGCAAAGAGTAAGAAGATGCATTGATGTCTAAATAGTGGGCTAGAAGTGTTATTTGCAGTTGAGACTTGTGGCTGAGAGCTTATTCCGGCAGAGAGAACCTAAAGAATTTTGTAAATATGAACAACTTGTGACAGCATCGATCATGGTCCTTCCCATTGTGTATTGCGTCTCTCACATTACCTGAAGTCCATCGGACCAGGTCTGCCGGCGACACCACGTGGAGATTGTGCGAGTCCGACTTCGTCGCCATTCTTCTATGGATGGTCATCCCCTGAGAAGGACTCAGCAACGCTGGCCCAAGTCTCAGTCGAAGCTGGACAAGGGGTGTTCTCCTGCTCAGTCAGCCATGTTCAATAGCGTTCAGAATCTCTCCTAGGCTAAGCCGCGCCCCTGAGCAGGACTGGCCCCGACTCAGCAGACTTTGCCAAAAGCTGGAGAAAGCTGGACGATTGCTATGCCTCCCTGTCACCATACGTGGCTCAATCGCACCCGTGGGTAGCACTGGCCGTGACTTGCAAACTCTGAGAACACTCTTAGACGATCGAGGTCGTTGAAAATAGGTCTCAGAAGAGTTACCTTGGATCTTGGTTCGGCGGTCTCACTGGAAGGCGGTAAACAGCTCATGTAATGCAGTTTGATCCCTGAGCTTAGAACTTAGCTTATCAAAAGCGCCGAAGAGAGTCGTGGGAAACTCAGCGCTTTGCGTCATCTTCTGAAAGTGCGTCTTTTGTAAACCAGAGGCTTGGGGTCGTAGATAGCTCTGTCGATTGTTGTTGGTCTGTTCTTTCTTTCTTGTTCGCTCCTTGTACCTGGAGGCTGTTGTGGGCGATCACGTAGCCTGTCGAGTTTTCATCTCCGCTGAAGCTCTCTGAACTCGATAGCTTCTCACCTTTCTGCTTATCTTTGTTTGACTTGCTAATAGAGGCTTAATATCTTGGTAGGAGTCGGTCGGTCGCATTCGTAATTCGCGGTGTAATATAGCATTCGGATCTCGATCCAGCTTCATAAGGACGGCTATGCTTCGATTAGGCTGAGGTTGGAAAGGTACAGAAATAGGCAACGATGTAGGTGGCAGCAGGTCTCCTGTCTCTCGACGGGAAGAATAAACAACAAGATTACAGGAGTAGAAGTGAATTTCTGAATCAGAAGTGCATGTGCATGTGCTTTTGGCGCTCAGAGGACCTCTCGGGGATGGAGCGAGACGCGTTTGGATGACTGACAATGCCCGGCGAGTTGAACCCGCTGCAATCTTTACTATCCTGTGCGACCGCAAGCCGACGCCCCAACTCCATCATCTTACCTTATCGCCATTACCTACGTTATCGACCTGCAAAAATCACTCCCGACGACCAACACGAACCTCTTGGAACAGTCCCAGACTTCGCGCACTAGATTTCGACTCCATGCCCGTTATGACGAGTGAGCGCTATTCGATTCTCTGACGTTCTATCCACCAGCCGCCGCTCTGGCGTGCAGAATCACCCCTATCGAGCTCCCTAAAACCACATCACAAGACAGCAACATCGACTTGACTCAGCTCAAATATGTTAAAAAACAAGCAGCTGGAACAAAATGTTGCCAGGGAAATTACAATCTCAGATGTTCGAGGTAAGAGTCTCACAAGCGCTCGAGCTAATCATTGTCCCAGCACTATGGTAACCAGTGGCAGGTGGCTCTCGCGTTCTCTCACCAGAGTCTAGTCTGAACATGAGATTCATGATATGAGTTTTCGACCAACCTGGAAAGTTCAAGATGATTACTAAGGTCAGTTTCTCGTGTGCAATTTACCGATCTCAGCAACTACCAACGGAACAATTCAAGTCGCGCGGCGTTCAAAATAACATGGCTTTTGAGACCTGAAAAGCCCATTTGCACCAGAGTTGGACGGAGCCTGGTTCCAGTGTTCGCTGTAACTGACCACGTGAGTCTCATTAATCCTCAACAGTCTCATTGTTCAGCCAAACCCACTGAGTGTGACTGTGGCGCACATCCGAACAGACTTCGGAACACGGTCGAGTTATCAAGCGAGCGTTCTCGATCCAAATCCTCCTCCTTCTTGTCACTATATAAGGCCGTTGCGACCCTCCCAAGGATCTTTCCGAACCACTAACATCCATCAACTTATCACGGTACCTACACAAACAAACACGTCAGAATTACAAGAAACATTTTCACTCCGAAATCAAGAACAATGTCGCACGCTTTCGAGATAAACGGAGAGTCTCCTCTTCACTTCCTACCAGAGCATCTTCTTATTTTATTTTTGAACAAGGCTTCTTTCGACGGAGCTGATATGGAAGAGATCATGAACGAGATCCTCGGCACTCATCCTTTGTTCCTTTCGGAGCCACGCGACGAGTCCGACATCTTGAAAAGCGTACTTCGCAAAGGGCAGTTCCCTTTCACGTTGAAAGGTTACTTCAAGTTTGGTTTCCAGCCTTCTTCCCAGTGGATTTCTACGCAGAGTCGAGACCCAAACCGCGGCGAAGATTCAGTCATTGCTGACTTTGCGAGGCGATATAAATCAGAAGAGGACACTAAATATTGTCTGAATATCTTGAAGTTGTTCTTACATCAAACACTCCACGCTGTCGGGGCTTCTTCAGCTTCTGACCCATCTCCAAGACCTCCTATCGACCACTTGGTTGAATGGGTCAAATGGACCGCGGATTCACTGTTTGCTGACGAGTTCCGAGATGGCATCTGTGACATGATTGAGATGCTTTGCAAAGGCGGCAGTGTGATTGATCTTTATCAAGATCGCTTTGGGACCCAAGGTCATCCAGAGACAGGACCCGACAACGCAGTCGAGCTTGCAATGCAATCCTACTGCCCCATCTCTCTCCTTGAGAACTTTCTCATGTACCGCCCAGTCAATGAAGGTCCACTGACCGCTAGGAGCAAGCTCTGGAGACGCTTCGGCTCTGATCTGCCTCGAGGAACGCATCGCGCTGTGTCAAACATGGAGTGGATCGTCGCTGGTATTCACACCCAGTTCTATGGCCGAAAGTTTGGCCCTTTCACTGGATATGGTGAGAGACTCAAAGGCCTTGACTACCCCGAAGGTATTGCTGAAGTCTACAAGATCAAGGCTTACTTATTGTCGAACGACTACTGCACCGATGAGATCGAAAGGGAGGCCCTGAAGAATCTTGCCGAGGCGGTCACCAAGACACAAGAGATGCTTCCATTCACTGGCCGTCTTCACCATAGCGAGGAGAGCGAGAATGAAGGTTTGTTCAGACTTTACAGTGCTGTTTCATGCCTCGCTTCTGATTCTTACAAAACAGAATGTGAGAAGCTGACTGAGGAGTTTGGCCCACGACGCCATCAATTTATCATCAACGACCGGTTTGACCCTCGAGTTGAATGGATTAAGTATACGGCTGACGACGAAATTCCAGGGTTGCAGAGTGCACCGGGAAAGAAGTTTCGCGATGAGGCCCTCGAGATCTGGCGACGACTGATCATTGAGCGCGGCGACAACCGTCGGTGGTGGGAGATTACGGAGCAGGATAAGTGGTTCGTGCCTATTGAAGAGGTTAAGTCTGCCCTCAGAGTCGCGAATCCATCTGTTGCAGATGCTATGGGCTTGTAAGTGCTTTCGCTTTGCGTTGTTTCGGTAGTTAGGGAGAGGCTAATTTTGGTGTATCCTTGTAGCCCCATGGTGGACACTGGGACCTTTGTACTTGGGAGTCTGGAGTTTATTGAGAACTAAATCTAGTTGAATAAAAAGGCAAGTACATGAATCAATTTTGCAATCGTACCATTGTGAGGGAAATAAGATAGTGACCATGATACTAACGTTGCAACAACCAGGATGTGAACCCCGCACGACAAGCGCCGATCCCACTCAAAGTCGGGGAACCTCGATCATATCCTTCCTGATTGAGTATACGGAACCGACGCTTATCGGACGGTCATGTTTCTCCATGATTGTTGAGCGATTCTCGGTGCGGTTCTCCAATTGAAGTCCGGATCCTTCTTGTCGTGCTGACTCGGTATAAAGACCGCTTCTTCACCTTTTCCCTCCTCCAAGGTTCTCTGCTGTCAGGCCAATCATCGATCATGAGGTCTTCTTTGTCTCAGGTGGCAACAGCCAGCATTCTTCTGGCTTCAGGTGTCAATTCTCTCGCCGTCGCGCATCCTCATTCCTTACGAAGCGACACGCCTGATGAGTCCCCTCTCAAGATTCCTGGATTGCCTCTGCCGAACGCGACAAAGTCCTACTGGCAGGATCCTCCTCACCGCATCGCCAACCTCCGTACCACCAAGGACTTGCCGACGGAGAAGACCTTTGACTATGTCATCATTGGTTCGGGTATCTCAGGTGCTGCTACAGCACACAAGCTGTTGGATCGCGACTCCAGCCTATCGATTCTGATGATTGAAGCGCGAACTGCAGCTTCAGGCGCGACGGGCCGCAACGGAGGCCATTGCAAACCCGGCGACTACAACGGCGTGAAGGCGTGGGTCGAGACATACGGCGAGGACGATGCTCTTCGGATCGCCAACATGGAGCAGGATTGTGTCAACGACGTGCGCGATTTTGTCCGCTCACACAACGTTTCAAGCGATTTCACAGACGTCGAGACCGCCAGTTTGTACTGGACTGATGATTCGTTCAAGACAGCCGTTGAATCAATTGAGTTTCAGCACGATCTTGAAAAGCGAAGACCCAATGACGTTCCCAAGAACAAGAGGACCATCTGGAAGGGCCAGGATGCTCGCGACTACTGGGGATGGCCTGAGATCGTGGGAGCTGTGACATTCAAAGCTCATACTCAGAACCCATACCATACCGTTTGCGGAATGCTGGAGTACAGTCTTGAGAAGGGTCTCAATCTACAGACACACACCATGGCGCTTAGTCTCAACCAGCTCGGCAAGAAGACCAAGACTGGAGCGAGATGGGAAGTCAAGACGAACCGAGGAACCGTCAAGAGCAAACAAGTCGTCCTCGCTACAAACGGCTTCACCCCGGCTCTTCACCCAGGCATCGCAAGCACCAACTTCACCATGCCTGTCCGCAATCAAGTCTCCGCTGTAACGCCTTCCGCCAACACTACCGACAATAAGGTCTTCCGACGAAGCAACAGCGTTCCTGATCTCCACAGCGGTAATGTCTACATCGCCGCTCAGCCTCCAGGTGCCAAAGACGCAGGCAGCGTTGTAATCGGCGGCTCAACTCAAATGTCTCCCACGCGTGAACGTTACATTACAGACGATACTGCTATCAACGATCAAATCGCCCACGTTCTCCACGGCGCAGCGCGCACTGTCTATGGGTATAAGAACTGGGGCGGATCGACAAAGGTCATTCAGGACTGGACGGGTATTGTATGCGAGACACCGGATGGGTTTCCTCTGGTTGGTGAGGTTCCGGCTGAAGATGGGCTGTGGGCTATTGTTTGTATGAATGGGCATGGGATGGCTTGGGCTTATAGGAGTGCTGAGGCGCTTGTTGATATGATGACTGAGGGGAAGACTCCGAAGTGGTTTCCTAAGCAGTTCAAGGCGCAACGAGCGTGGGAGGTACAGAGCAACGACGAGCTGTGAAGTTTTTAGTAAGCATCATAAATTCAAGAGCCACTTTCACTTAATGTCCAGCAAACATGGGGCGAACTGAGTTTGCGACCTCACTCAGTGCCATATTGAGAAAGGCCTGTCTCGTGATTACATAATGCGTCTCTTATCATCACGAACCCCAATCTCCAGCCCCTCATCTTCGTCCTCAACTTCAATTTCACGCCTCAAACGCTTCCCGTTACAACTATGGCGCCACCTGAATTGACGATTAACCCGCCTTTACTGAACTCGGCAACCCCATGGGCCACCGACATCAACGATCTTCTGGCAATCGCCGAATCTCCCTCGACAGGCGCTATCACGACCCGCACATCGCTTATCAATGGCTTCAATCATCAGCATGAGCAGCACCAGTACCTTTTCTTCAACCCTTCGACTGTAATCCCCAATCAAGGCACTTCTTCCAACCAAGTTCCACCCAATGGCCACACAGAAGATGCAATGGCAACCTTGAATAACCTGGGCTACAGTCCCATCACGCTCGATGGATATCTCGGCTTCTTGTCAGAGATTGCTCATCGTCTTCCTGGACTGCGAAAGACTTTCATCGTCAGTGTTACAGGCTCACCCGAGGATATCAAAGAGAGCTATGTTCGTATCCAGGCTGCGTCGAAGGCCCTTCCTTTCCCTCTAGCCATGGAGGTCAACTTGAGCTGTCCAAACATCCCTGGTGCTCCACCGCCTGCGTATGGGGGCGCTGCTCTCAAGAAATATCTTGATCTGCTCCCGAAGCATCCTTCTTTGCCTGTTGGAATCAAGACACCACCTTACACTCACCACGGACAGTTCGCAACCTTGATCGAGACCTTGCTTCCAAGTGCATCGTCCCTCAGCTTCATCACCGCCACCAACACTCTCGGATCATGCCTCATTCTTGAGAACGACAAGCTAGAGTCCCAATTGCCTGGTACTGGTGTTGGTGGCATGGCCGGTCCGCCACTCCACCCACTGGCACTCGGTAATGTGTCAACGTTGAGAAAGATGCTCGACCAAGTCCCAGAACTGAGTCATATCAAGATCATCGGGGTTGGTGGAGTACGTGACGGGGACGGTTATCGAAGGATGAGGAGCGTTGGAGCTTATGCCGTTGCGGTGGGGACAGGTTTGGGGAAGCAAGGACCAGGAGTTTTCGAGAGGATTGAGAGAGATTTGAAGGGGGAGTGGAGAGTCAGCTCATTGAAGGAGAAACTGTGAGTGGCCGAACCGTAAAGGGGTCGTGTCTGATTGTCAGTAGCTTTGAGATTTAGAAGAAACTGTTCATGTTCACGCACGATACGTAACTGGACATTGTTTGAACTCTATCAACGCTTGCATTTAAAATCTAGAAATCATCTATAACTACATCTAAACATCTATCATCTCCCTAGCCTCTAAGAAGAGTTGGAGTTATCGGCACAAGACCAAGCAGCAGAACCGCCACTGACGTTGTAAGAGTCGATAATACCCTTGATGGAACCATAAGTACCACCAACCATGAGGAAAGTTCCAAGGACGATAACAAAGGTACACCAGCCGACCATCATGGTCCACTTGGTGGTGCGCTGGGACTTGTCCTTGCCCTCAGCCCAGTGGTCGTAGAGCCAGAGGCAGCCAAAGAGTTGCATGCACTGCAGTGTTCCGAGAAGGGCGCCGACGAGGGAGACGAGACCGCCGAAGACGGGGATACCGGAGGCGATGACGTAGGCGATGATGGCCATGCCGAAGGTGCAGCTGAGCCAGACAGCCCAGTGGGTGAAGCTGTTGGCGGTGAGGTGCTTGGAGCCTCGGAGGAGGCGAACGAAGGCGTACTTGGCGGGAACCTTTCGAGTTGTCAGTCTCAATTGTCATCCTACGGTGAGATGATTGAACTTACGTGAGTATAGAGGGTAGCAGAGACGATGAGACCAGGAAGAGCCAGACCGTAGCTGATCTTCTTGATAGTCTTTCCAGCAGATCCGAGAGCAGGAGAAGCGACGTAGGTACCGCAGTAGTAGTAGACAACAATGCCGACAACGATGTAGACAACAGTGACGACGCTCTGGCAAAGGATCAAAGCCTTCTTGTAGTGCTTGGGCTCTCGCATCTCAGCAGCGATAGGGAAGAAGACAGGAGTTCCGCAGTAGGCGAAGATGAAAGCGGCGATGGCAGACATGGCCTCGGCGAAGGTAGGGGTGTTGAAGAGCTTGTAGTCTGACTTCCAGACACCATCCTTGGGGGCAAGGTCGGGGCGGTCCTGAACACCAACGGCGATGGTGACGACGAAGACTGTAGCTTGTTAGGGATGTTTCTGTTGAAGTTGATAGTGAGACTTACTGGATGTGACGAGGGTGACGAGACCAACCCAAGCAAGCCAACTGACTTTGTCAAGAGTTCGAATCGAAGCCGTAACAAAAGCAACAATACAAGCAACAGCCACAAATACAGCAGTGCAAGTACCATGCATACTCAAACTGTTCAAAGCGATCGAAATACCAAGCATAGCAGATCCCGCAATGCAAATCGTAAGAAGCGAGTACGAGATGCCGTAAAACTCCTTTCCAAAGCGTCCAAACACAAGACCGGCTGCATCATCGATGCCGTAGACCTCAGGATGTCGCTGCTTGAATCGGCCGACGATGTAGTCTGACCACGTTGTGATGACGGCGATGCACAGCATGCAGATGATGCCGGGGATGAGACCGAGGGCGTCGAAGGAGGCGGGGATGGACAGGACGCCGAGACCGATTTGGGACTTCATCATCAGAACTGACGTTCCGAGCCAACCAACCTGCTCTCGTTAGCTATGTCTTCTGGTGTTGTGTGTACTGGGTGACGTACGTTTCGGTAGTTGGGACCATCTTCGGTGATTGTTCCAAAGACAGCATCGTTGGTGACGCCGGCTTCTTCACCGTGATGCTTGGTAGGCTCAGGGGCCTGATTCTCCGAATCGTAGTGGCTCATTTTTTCAGTTCTTCCCTTTCACAAGTTGAACACAAAGATGGATAGACAAAAGAGAAGGGGAACCCGAGTCTGGGGCACGCTTATATATCTGGAGCCCGCATCTCATCTGGGGTAGGTATTCTGTTGCGTTCCCACCCAACTACGTAAAAGAGTTTCGTTGGAACATTTGATCTGCTCTACCCCAAACTGACTCGCATCTCCGTTTATGGATCCTTGTGGATAACGTAAGAGATAGGGGAGTGAGTTCTTTGATTCACGGACGAGGGCCCCATGGGGGCAGAATGTGCTGAGCGGGCCGAGTTTGTAGCTTATCTCGAACGGGTCAATCATTGACTTCTTCGCTTTCAGCCGAGAAATACCGTCCCTCATCAAATTTTTCTGCAGAGTTTGTCCACACTTTTCCCCTTTCGTTAAGATGCACTAGACGGAGTCAGGTTAGCGGTTCCGCTTCTCCAATTCAACTCGCGGCTATTCTCGCTCCAATTCACGACTCCAACTAAGAGCTTCATCCATAATCCCAAGGCAAGGACTGTTTGTTCCTGGGGTGAAATCTCGGGGCCCCGGGTGGCAAGGGATGTTTTTTGTACGTAACAGACAGAGGAGGAAACGTGGTCATGGTATGATGGCAGTGTAAGGTGATTCTTCCCCAAGTTTTGGAGGGCGAGAGTCAAGTGCTTGGTGCGGAGAAGGCACAGGTTACTCCAAGTTTTTGACGCCATATCCGCTGCTGCTGCTGCTTGGCTTCGGCTGGACATGGGAGATTGTGCAGGCAGATTTCGGCACTTGACGCCGTCTCCACTTGAGGCTGCGGTCGGCCCGAGAGTCGTTCACAGAGTCCAGTTCTTACGGCCGCAGACAAGATCATCATGATAATCAGTATCGCTACCAACAAGAATTACAACATTATCTCTCCTCCTTTTTCAGTGAGTAAACCTCAGTTCATGTTTATCTGGCCATCCTTGAGCAAACCCATAAAAGCTATGAACACCCATCATCACCACATGTTTCTGCCATCCCCCTACCAGTGGAGTCTCGCTCAACGCACGCACTTCTAGACCCAAGGTGTTTGTACGTAAAAGAAACCACTTGATACATAATAACGTTGACCACATGTTTTCTTGGCGATTGTCAATGATAAACAGCGCCCCATGGGGAATATGGAGTTGGTCTCCATTGCGACACGTCGTGACAGTCAAGATCTTCAGATCACTACGGAGTCCATTACATTTCCTAGATCATGATGAAGCTTGAATCGTGAAACTGAGGGAAAATAAAAATGTGGCTAGACCAAGAACAGGTTAAGCTTGTATTAGAAGTGAACTAAAATGATCGCCCCTTAAACCCAGGTTTATTGCCTCACCAGACAAAACGACCTACCCAACACAGAAGAGTCTGCTCAGAAAAATAATGTCCCGTATTCTCCGTCGCATCATGTCGGGCTTACCGAGCCTGCAACCTCGGGTCCGCAGCCACACATGTCGAGTTTTTTCCTTCCAGAAATTTTCTCAGGCGGCGCTAGCTGGCCTTCTAGAACAACTTTGCTTTTGTTATTGGTTCGGGAAAAGCCCGTCGTCGAGGCAGGGCGCGCTACATGCAAGGGCGCGGTCTGATGACGATGTCGGGCGTGACGTGACGCTACCCTAGAGAAGACACGTGGAATTGATCAGCAGTGACGGTTTCTGCTGTTCACATGGCTGTTGGTTGCATTCGAGATTGAGACTGAGTTCTGCTTGGAGAAGGATCGGCACAGCTCATTTCTCTTGGAATGCTAAGCTTTGAACGCCGAGCAACACGAAGGATCAGAACGGGTTAACGGAGACAAACGCCGTTAATTACCCATCCGATTAATCACACGCCCAGCCTATAAGGCTGATCCAGCTCTTGGCCGTTCTTAAAGAGTCAATTACCCATCTTGTCCATTCATCTACAGCGCAAAGGCCAACAGTTGTTATTTGGAGTAATAAATGCCTCGAAGCATTGGTAATCAGATAAATGAATGTCAGGATCTAGACTCTTGTTGGTAGGTTTATGTCCATGTTGATAGATATGCTAACAAAATGGGCCGATTTCTCTTCTCCACTCACGTCCGCGACCCAGAAATGTCTACGCTCCTTTTTTTCTCCTTGAAGGACAAGGATATGGGCGGTTGTTATCAATCGTCTAGAACCTGACCTGAAACAGTGCTATCAGTGGTTATTTCCGATTACAGAGGTTTGTCAGATTGGCTAGATTGGTTGCTTCATCAGCTGTTGGGAAGCGAGGCTGGGGCATGTCAGCTTTCGGTGAGAATAAGCATGGGAGGGTCGCGGTGGATGTTTCGCGATATGATCGCGTTGCCCAAACTGTTTCAGCTGCAAGGCTGGTAAGATGCACGTTGTGAAGTTGATGCATGGCGATGCTTCTTCAGGGTCGTGGATTAATGGTGTTCTCGGCTATCTCGGACCCCCTACCAAAGATTGGGAAAAGGGACAGAGAATTATGGAGATTGGAAATGCGTGATTCTGGTCCATTGATGTTCCGTGATGACAATGTCGATACATGAGGGAGCGCGAAGTCACGTTTCCGAACGGGCTGTCCTACCCTACGTTTGCAATGTGAATACGATCGTGAGTTTAGTAACCATCATGTTAGCAGTTTGCTTTGCTTGCCGCGAAGGAGTTTGTATAGAATCTGATCGAAATGCGGGAAGATTGGATGTCACGCGTAATGAATCAACGGTCTTTAGCAAAATCGGGTATCACTATGACGTCAAGTCCGTTCAACACTAAACTTGTTACTGTCCAGCTTCTCAAACAACGTGACAAAGCAACAGCAACCTCAGTTGATACTCAGAAGCTCCTCAACGTCCACAAATCTACAAAATGAGTGATCTCAAGAAACCAGAAGCAAAGCCTGTACCAAAAGATCATCGATGGATTCTCTTCGTCTCAGGCCCGACGGCATCCGGCAAGACATCAGTCGCCAAATTCATAGCAGAGAAGCTCAATCTAAAATTCGTCGAAGGCGATGATGTCTGTGCCCTCCCCATCTTCTCAATAAACTAACTAACACCCTCACAGTTCCATCCAAAAACCAACATCGAGAAAATGAGCCACGGCCAACCACTCACAGACCAGGATCGCTACGGCTGGCTACAAGCTCTCCACGAACACGCCACGCACCACCCCATCGGTCCAGGAACAGAACACCTCGTCGTTACCTGCTCAGCACTGAAGCGCCAATACCGCGACATGCTACGTGAAGGTTCTGACAAAGCTGGTGATTTGCGTGTTCACTTTTTACATCTTGATGCGCCGGAGGAAGTTCTCACGAAGCGTGCTGCGGAGAGGAAGGGGCATTTTGCGGGACCCGCGCTTGTGCATAGTCAGTTTGAGGCTTTGGAGAGGCCGACGGAGGATGAGAAGGATGTTTTGATTGTTAATGTTGATCAGTCAGTTGAGGATGTCCAGAGGGAGGCGTTGGAGAGGGTTAAGGAGCTGTTGGATGATGATCCTGAGTAGTCGGATCATGGAGGCAATAGTCTGAGTGGAGTTGCACACATGCTGGAGTGTAACTTGCAGCAGGAAATCTCAACAATAGGACTTGAGAGCACTTCTAGTTTCTAGAGCCTTGGGGTTTGCAGTTGCAAACTCTTCCACAGGCCTAACTATACAAGACTACAATACTGCTGCACAAGACAATATAAACCGCCACACCTAACATTCTACAATTTACAATTAATGAAAGAGGTGACAATAAGGTTTCGAACTGTCTGCCAAATGGATGCATATTGGTAGGACCTATTGAAACTCAGATTGCTGTCGAGTCTCACAACCTCAACCTGGAATGCGATTCAACCAAGACCTTACCTCAGTTCCAGCCGCCACTTCCCCAAGGCAGTAACCAGAGCAAATACTTCACGTACACTGAAAAAAAAACTTTAATCCATCTTGATATTTTACCGAACCTGGTAGATCCATCGCTAGGCGCCAGAAACAAAGGGTGTTGTTTATGTCGTGTTGCAATGGATGCACCACGCGAGATACGATATAAAGGCTGAGTTAAGTTAAGCAAAAATTACATACAACAGCGGGGATT
>JABSTL010000612.1:0-37091 GCA_013759095.1 Fusarium sp. NRRL 29148
GGCCATACAGTGCTTGTTTTCCATCTCTTCTTATATTCATGTAAAGACCAGGAGCGTTTGCGTTCGAGAGAAGGATTCCTGAAAGGGTATGACAGTATTTGAGCTTCAGAGTAGTGTTCCTTTCTCCGTAGTCTTCGATACAAATGATCATTCGAGAGATTAGCTGATAGACCCTAAGCTGGGTCGGGTTGTTAGAACTTTCGAGAGGGTTAGGAAGGTTTTGTTTTGCGTAATGGTGTAAAAAAGCATATTCCTGTTTGAACCAACGAGGATTAAGTGTATATTCGAATATTGATACCCAATTCTGTCTTGGAGAACGTTTTGGTTCAAGGTCAACGAGGTAAAGGATAGCCATAGCGTCCTGGAGAAGACCTCCAGTTTTGTCGAGGCTAACTAGTTCCCTGAGCACTTCTCGCACGACGATATGGAACTGTATACTGTTGTAGCATAGTGGGGGATGCTTTGATTAGTCTCCTGATGCAAGCTGGTGACCCAAGATCGATGAGGATCTGTATTCGGATGGTCGCTGGTAGCCATGAAAAGAAATCCATCTTGAGCTGTAGGCGCAGAACGCGGGATGTGTTGATTGACAGAGAAATATTTGGGTGTATGAGAGAACAAAGTGGAAAGATTTGGATCTTGTACGGCGAGGGATTTTGTAGACGAGCCCTAATGGCTGGGAACAAAGTTGGCGTTGCGCAATCTTCACTTTCGCGGTAGGGGCCTGTGAACTTAACAATTTGCATGTGATGGATCTTATCATCACAGCCCTCTGTAACTCTAATATGTGATGGCGCTTCATGATGCATTGTTATTCGCACTGGTACGATTAAGCAGGACAAGACATCGGAATGATTCTGTGGGAGGTTTACAACGCAGGTTGATGTAAAGCATATGAACATCGCAGCGACACAGGTAAATGTGACCCCTGAAGATGCTATACTCGCGACACTGAATCACAAGTCGAAGAAGGCCAAGGCTGTTTCAATAGGACCATGGAAAGGGCTGGGATCAGACTTCCTGTCTAATCTAGGTTTTCCTCAAATAGAATTTGTGTTGTAGTCAACCGTCAGCATTGTGGTTGAATGCCAAAAGTCAAGTCTCGAGCCAGATGTGTTTCGCAGTTGAGACTTGTGGCTGAGAGCTTGCTTCCCACCAACCCCTCATTTCAAATGTTTCCCTTCACGGTAAGGTAAATCGATAGATCTTATAAGAACCCCGGATACGGCGCCCCTCGTTCTTCCATAACGTTCCTTTCTCTGGCTCATCACATCTTCTCGTCCTGCTACTAAGCACTACCCCTCAACATGAAAAGTGCCATCGTCTTTGGCATCTCGCTGTTTGCTTCAGCGTATGCCCAATGGCCATGTGGCAATATAGAGGAGGTACATCCACCTTTCAACTGGCATAACTGTGTTCAAGGGTCCTGCAAGAAATACTACGGCGCCATCGTTCTGGAGTCCTCGCTGCGTGAGACAAATTGTTGCGCCGGTCGCTTCGACATTAAGGACTTGTCCAGAAGACACTGTAAAAACAAGGACAAAGATACATACCCCGTGGACTGCTGTATCCAGGGCGCTGACTATCGATCGCATGGCATATCGACCGACGGCACGAGTTTGAAACTGGACCTCGACGCCACCGCGCCTCATGTTCCCAATGATCTGATTCTAGTAATGCCTTTAAAGGAAAACGATCATTACCAGAACAATCCTCTGACCCGTCGGCACGATGGAGAGTATACTTTCACTATCGATGTTCGAAATGTCTCCCCAGGTTACAAGGCGAGAGTGTCACTCAATTGGATGTGGCCGGATGGCGCTAGATCCGAGAAGAAGGGGGACAAAGCCGGCGCCAAGTACGGAACCGGGTATTGCGATGCTACATGCAGCAAGGGGCAAACGTTCGTCGAGGGCAGAGCCAATATCAAAGATTGGGTTCCCGATAAGTACGATCCCAAGTTGGGCACAGGTCGCACGGGCGCATGCTGCCACACCATTGTGCTATGGGAGGGAAACATAGAAAATACGGATTACTCCTGGAGTCCCTGTCTTCCGCCGTGGTATCATAAGTGCGACAAGAAGTGGTGTGAAACAAGGTGTTTCGCATTCGGTTGTCGCTGGAACCCTAATGGAAACAAAATGAAGCCATTCTTCGGCCCTGGACCAACCAACACTATCGACTCGAAAAGGCCGTTCAGCGTTGTGACTCAATTCTTCATTCAACAGACCCCAAAAGTGGATTGTATCATGAAAACTAGGGCCACCTACTATAAACAAGATGGAAAGCTTTTTCGCAGCGCACCGTCTGACTACAGACCCAACGGCAAGCTGTTCAATACCATGAATAAGCAATTCTGTTATAAAATGGCGTCCGACTTCAAATAGGGCAAGCGGTGGAGAAGAGCCGGTACATGGTGGCAGCGAGGTCGTGGCAGCATGTACAAAATGGTGCCTGTTCTTAGCATATGGCGAGACGTTGAGTGTGCTTTCCAAGCTATATCGGGGACAAGACTGACCTTTTGAGTAGCGAGAGTATGACAAGATCCATCATTTGGAGAATGACGGCAAGGAGTTTGACGATTTCCCTCGCAACGCATCTGTTACTATCTCTGATTTGAGGATCGGGACGATTAACCAGACTTTTGTTGATCTGCTTGATCCGGAATTGCAGCCAGTTGACTGGCCACATCGAGACGGTATCACGTTTAAAGAAAAATATCAACCCAAGCCCACAGGTTGGGGGGAAGATAAGCATTAAATCACGTAACAGTATTGAAGTTGTGCCTCGAGTTATACCTTTACCTCTATCGCAATTGCTGTGTGATCAAGGAACATCAACGGCCACCGTTATGTTATGAGATGACGAGAGACTCTTGTTTCTAATAGTCAATATGAACAATCTCTCTACCCAGTACCCGAACGCAAGTGACATAACGCTCTGTGATTCCAAGGCAGTCCACTCGACCGACTGCCGAATATTGTTACCGTGCTATTTATGGTGTCCACCGATGTCGCTCAAAGAAGCAGGAATAAGCACTCCGCCGAATTTACTAACAAGGAAGAGTCTTGACTTCCAGAGCGTCAGCAAATCACAAACAGATCCGAAATACTGGTATTTCGGAGTGTGCGGGGAATGCTAGTCCAGAAAGCGGCCCTTCAACCCAAGAAGGCATTAGCTTCATGGGCCAATACCTGGGGTTTGCGGGGATTCCTTGATATGACGCTTCCGATTTCCTTCCTTGACCTCACAATGCATGACTGAACGATATTAACAAGGCAAAGCTTGGCTAAATGTCGGCTGTTCGATACTTATCCAAGTCAAAAATCTGTTCATCATGAGTACAAAAGCGCCAGACCGGGCCTGGTCTTTGTAGCGTACCGTAGGCCAAGGACTCGCCGCACGACATCAAAATGGCGCGGTTCTTGACCCATTTTCTGTCTGTAGTGCTCTGGCTGCATTCATGCTTTGTACTGGCCGTGCCACAACGGAATGGCTCGACTGACTTGAGCATCCTTCCGAAGGTGTCTCGGGTGAGAACATTCATCCTTACCGATATCCTCAATGAGCCGGATGACTCAATGTCGATGGTCCGGTATCTGCTGTACGCTAATGAATTCGACACTCGGGGTCTTGTCGCCGTAACTTCTTGGTCCTTACGAAATGACACCCATCCCAGTGAAATCAAGAAGATCATCAAGGCCTATGCCAAGGTTGTTGATAAGCTAAACCAGCATGTTCACCCAGACAATCGCTTTCCGAGACCTGAGGAGCTGTTGAAGCAAGTTACATCTGGGCCTCGAGTGAGTTTCCTGGCAGTCAAATGGTTTCACAAGCTAATCCTATCAGTCATATGGACGAGCGGCCCTCAAGGAGCCCATCAGCGACGGCGCCAAACTCCTTGTGAAGCGTCTTCAAGAGTCCAAAGAGCCGCTCCATGTCAGTCTTTGGGGCGGAGCCAACACTCTAGCTCAAGCGCTGCAACACATTGAAAAGACAAAGAGCCAGAAAGAAGCTGCCGACCTTCGATCTCGACTGAAGGTTTGCTCGATCTCGGACCAGGATGATACGGGTGCTTACATCCGAGTCAAATGGCCAGATGTTTTCTTCATCGTCAACGTCCATGGCTATCGCGAATACCGTCTTGGGACGTGGACCGGTATCTCCACTGCCGACAATGGCGCAGCTAATACTACAAAGGTGACAGATGGCTGGCTCACTCCAAACATTCGTCTGGGCCCCCTCGGAGCGTTGTACCCTGCAATAGTCTACACCATGGAAGGAGACAGTCCCAGCTTTATTTGGAACATTCAAAATGGTCTGAACGTTCCTGGTAGACCGGAATATGGAGGCTGGGGAGGTCGATATACTCGCGTCACAGAAGACACTGACATTAACGAGTATGGTACATCCGGGGATGCTTTGATCAACACTAAGGGCCAAAGCTGGTTCAGTCCTTATGCTACTATCTGGCGCTGGCGCGATGCGTATCAAGACGACTTTGCTGCTCGTATGCAATGGACTCTTGTCGATAGCTTTGACGAGGCCACTCACCCGCCGAGCATCAACGTCAACGGATCCACAGGCAGTGAACCACTGCGATTCAAGGTTGGCCTGAAGGACGCTATTGTATTGGATGCCAGTAATACCATCGATACGGATAGTCGGGATGATTCATCTGGGTTGAGCTTCGAATGGTACTCTTATGCTGAGTGCGCATCCCCAATGCTGACCAGTCTTGCCGTCAACTTCTTTTCCGTTGATGCACTGGCGCCGCCAAAAGGAACGAATGGCACACTGGCT
Organism: Fusarium sp. NRRL 29148; assembly: GCA_013759095.1. Taxonomy (NCBI): domain Eukaryota; kingdom Fungi; phylum Ascomycota; class Sordariomycetes; order Hypocreales; family Nectriaceae; genus Fusarium; species Fusarium sp. NRRL 29148. The sequence continues at coordinate 4,804 of JABSTL010000612.1, forward strand.
GTGAATGAAGCAGGTTTTAGTAATGTGGTTTTGGGACCAATGGTCAGAATTTCGGCCAACTTGACCAGTTGGGAAGAGGAGCAGCCTAGCTCAGTCGACAAGGAATGGCATGTTATCCTTCAGATCACCAACAACAAGGGATCATATCCAGTCCGAAGGTATAGACGCGTTATTCTAGAGCTTCCTGACTCAAAATAGATAGGATCTATCGAATTATCATAGCATATTCATCTAACTTCGTCTTCGTCTTCATCTTCGTCTTTTTATCTTGTCATTGGCTTTTTCGTCAAATGCTCGGTTGATCATCTTTCTTTTCCTTCAACAGGGAAAATCCATCATCTTCCTCCCAGCAAACTTCGACCTCTCTCCCAATATCTTGTAGTTTGCCATTGGCAGCACTCTGTTTCAGACGAAACCGCAAGTCATCATCCGGTGCACATGCCAAAGCCGCCAGTATACTATCCTTCAGTGCTGGATTCTTTAGCTTCTGCGTCTCCCACATACACGAAATTGCAAACGCTATTCCGATTATCAGACTTGCACCAGGGAACCACAAGTAATTCCACCGAACACGTGTGATGATAACCATACGTGTGGCATTACCCCTTCACTGGGATCGTCTCTAGCTCTCGATCTCGTATCCACTTCGTCAAACTGAGAGCGACATTGCTTATTGTGGATGGTACATCTCTGGATTGGCCAAGCTCAGACATGAGACCAGCATTTGGCTGGCCCATTCCCAATGCTGGGTATATGAGCTTTGTGGTCGATAAGTCAATATATGGCCTAAAGAGATCCTTCATGTCATTGGAATTCCGAAGTATGCCGAAACCGTCACTCAAGATATTGTAAAGTGCTATTATGGTGGGCTGTGTGATGTTGAAGTACTGTTGCCGTAGGTTGGAGGCTTGCCGCTTGTAGTCCCCGTCTGGGATCTTGATCTGGAGATCAGACAGTTTGGCGAATTGAGTGCCCATGTCCAGACTATGATTCGTGTATTTCATGAAGGCCTTCACATCCTCATCGTCGTTTGTGTAAGAGTCTGGCTCTCTGTCCATCCATGAAGAGGCAACAGTTTCTTGCAAGACTCCCTGGGATAGTACAGCGTGATTCTGGTTCACGCAGAGTGATAATGCACATTCCCTGGCACTAACTCTTGTGTTCTCCCAGGTCGTTCTGTTATTAAGCCAAGTTTCATTTGAAGCCAGGTATTGTATAGCCATGACAAGTGTGCTGAGATTGCGAAATGCCAGGGTTTGCCCTGGATTGGTTGTGACACGAGCTGAAAAGTAAGTATCGGGACATTGTTGGAACAGGTCTCGGCAGTGGGGACTCCCGTTATAGTTGGAAATGCTGAGATTCAGCTGTGAAATCTCATGTTTGATGAAAGTGAAATTTCGGCCGTTTCTCAAATCAACCTGTGGACTAGGTTTGCTCACATCAGGGAGGCTTTCCCCAGGCTCCAACATCCACTTCTGGCCATGTGCTCCGGAATTGTAGACGCTTGAAGGGAATTCAACGGGTCCAGTCAACTTGGTGACGTATTTAGATATGTCGCGACACTTGGAACAGACGGCGATGGAAGAGAAAATGGGCCATGTACAATTTCCAGTTGCACAGGTGAAGGCTGGCTTCAAATTTTGAGGGGCAGTGAAGGGTGAAAACCCATTCCATATGGCTGCTTTCATCCCCATGTTCTCCTGGATGTTGAAGGTGAAGCGCCTGGCCATGAACTCCATGGTCGTATTATTAGGTCCTGGGAATGGAACTGCACTTACTCCAGAAGCAGCGCCATCCCACGAGGCGCCATCTAAACGAGTTGATCGGCCAATCTTAGGAACATTTCCAGAGGTCACAGGAAGATCATTACTCCACTGTGCTGCCTTGGTGTACTCTAGGTGATCCAAAGTGACTTCCTTGCCCTCTATGGCTAAAACAGCCTGGGTGAAGGGTTCGAAGGCCGGTAGAGCAATAGCAGAGCCCCCATTAATGTCCAGTGTCTAGCGGATGATTTAGTGGTAGAGTCAGTAGATTGATAGAAATCACTTACGGGCGGCGTATACAAGATCTCAGTAAACGCAGGCTTCCCCAAGCTCCTCGGCTAGGAGCATCGAAACGATCAAAGTCTACCAGTGGCTGCGCAGCTCCACTCAACCAGTTCCATTTACCCTGTGACAAACACATGCTGATTGCAAATGCGAGACAGGCTCTTGATATTCCAGCCAAGATGGAAACAGCTGTGTTGAGGGAGAGATAAGTTTTATTCCATTTGGATATTGGCTTGTCAGCTGAATTGTACAGAAGATAGATCACTAGTCCGAAGGCAATCAGGCTGAGAGCCAATGCAGTAATCTCGAGTCCCCATTGAGCTAAGAAGAGTGACCATTTACTGCTAAACTTGACTTCTTTTCCCGATGTCTTTTCGGGCTTCTGAGTTGGTGTAACTTGAGAAGATGCTGATGAAGGTGGTTCGGCTTCCAGTGGTGGTTGCAAGGTAGACATATGATCGCTGGCACTGGTAGATTCCTGTGGCTTCCCTCGAGAGGCACGGTGTAGTATTGGTGTAAAATGAAGCTTGAAAAGTAGTTCTTTTCGAACGGGGTAAGCCAGAGAGCTATACATACTAAGTCATCTGTGGCTGGTGCACTTTCAAGGCTGAGCCATCCTCTGACGAAAATTACATCCTTTCGATCCGACCGTGAACGAACGCTCGACAAATCGGGTGAGACAATGCGCTGGAGGCTTTGGACTTAAAAATTGCCACCCTGTTGTGGCTTTCTGACTGCAGCGTGGGTAGTACAAAATGGCAGGAGATGGTCACTCAAGAAATCCTGATCATTATGGGGTAAAGCTTACGCGTATCGCATGCCAAGAAGTTGCTACACAAGTCTTTTTATATCAGGTATCTCTCTCATAGTTATTCTTCCGCTGCATGAAACCGCTTGGGCTTGGGGCTGAGGCTATGGCAACTCTGGGGGTTGCACAAGGCTCTTTCCAGGAATCCCAATGGGGAAACTTCAGCGAGATATTTTATGTGAGACATTTAGACCGGTGTGAAACGGCAAGGTAGCAATGGCCACTATTTCAGCACTGCCTACTTTGTTGGGCCGTCTTGCGACGAGGCATTCAACGAGGCTGCTCTGTCACTTCTGACCCATCTAAAGAATTGAATAGTAGTATTTGGGATGAACTTGATGTTGCAAATAGATAAACATTTCACATCTAAGAAGAAGAACCAATCAACTTTGTGCTACGTCGTGCATCCACTGCTGGCTAAAGGCTGGAAAATAGTGCAAGACATGCTCGGCGGCTTATGATATGATCTTTACGAGGAAGTCACATGCATATCTTCAGCATTATGGCTACAAATGAATTTCAATATAGCGTAGTCATATTCATCTTCTCTCTTTTAGGGCCTGTACTAAAATCTATGATCTCCGCTTGACCTCCAATTGGACTCCCGGATCCGCAAACAACTCAAATCCAAACGGCATCAGCTTCGGTGTATATCCCTCAGCTAGGCGCAGATCATAGTCGAGCAAGATAGTACATATCGCAGTCTTAATCTCTGCGATGGCGAAAAATCGCCCTGGGCAGATAGGTTTACCAATACCAAACACGAAATGATCCTCACTTGTCGAGGTAGCCGAGCTAGCGTAGATCCACTTCCCGCCCTGCGCACGAAGCTTCACATAGCGGTATGCATCAAAGGTATCTGGGTTGTCATATACCTCGGGGTTTCGGAGCTGCGACATGTAGATTGAGATAGCAGTGCCTTTCGGTAGGTACTGGCCGTTAGGGAGGGTGACTGGCGACAGGACCTGACGGTCGAGATTGACTGTAATATGTTAATACGCTGATAAATGCTGTTGGAGGGAGCGTCGTATCGACCTACCTATAACTGCAGAGTTTAACCTCTGTGTCTCCTTGATGACACTGTCGAGCAAGCGCATATTGGTCAGAGCAGCAGGAGACCACCCATGCTCGGCAACCACGGCCTCTATCTCCTCTCCAAGGGGAGTCGCCAGGTCATGGGCACAAATCTCAATGATAGTCTGCTTCAACAGCTCTGAGGTAGTCACAACAGCAGCCATAGACATTCCAAGCTGGGCGGCAACAGGATCATAGCTCTTACCACCCGCGATCTCGCCGAACCAGGTGATGGAATCGTCATGCTCTTTATCCTCGGCCGCCCTTTTAGCGAGGTTCTTCTGCAAGACTTCGCGAGCGCGCTGGACTTCTGCTCTACAGGCCTTGCAAGCGGGAAGAAACCATTGTACAATAGGTCTGAGGAACCGGGGCCATGCTCGCAAGGCGCGAGCTGCGAGGAACACAGTCATACCGTAGCTAGTACTGACCTGCTGCCATGTCTCGTCGCGCGATAGCTCCTCGCCAACAAACACGGAGGCGGACATTCGGCTGATAAAGCTGACACCATCCTTGGCCCAGTCGACAGCCTTCCATTCTAGCTTCGCTATCAGTCGATGCTCAAAGATCACACAATGGGTAGATGCTCAATATATGTCATACGTACCATCACTTTGTTCGGGCCAAGCTGCCAGTAAGTCTTTTCGCACCATGTTGTGAAGCTTGCTGACATCTAGGAAGCCTCAAGTCAGTAACATTACATCAAGACGAGGGGAAATGGTCAGGCTCACGAGGATTTTGAACGAGCTTCTTCTTGATAACGTTGGCCAAAAGTTTAGATGGGTCCGAAATTGCTGCGGTGCCGTCAAATCCAGGATAACCTGCAAAGAAATCCTAGATGCAGTCAGTCAGCCATTGGTCAAGAGAACAGTCCGGAAGTTCAGTGTCCGTACCTTCGACACCAATGGTTGATGGTCAAGATGGGGACCATGACGTCTCATCCATTCGAAATGGTCAGCAGGGAGCACAATTCTATCTCCCAAGAGTGTGATCATGCGGAAAGGCTTGTTGAACTAGTCTCTTTGTCAGTATCTCCTTTTCTTTATAAGCCATTGACGAAGAGCTTTTACGCACCTTGGCAAACCCCTGTTTGATGAGGCCATCAGCATTGGTGATGAAGGCCATATGAGCCTTGCTCAAGAACCAGTCATTAGGATATTTGTTGATAACGGGGATGTTGTCTTTCGGCACGATCAACATCAGAAGCACTAATGCGACGAAAGAGATAATCACAGCTCCTGCCAAAGGAGACTGTCCCGCAAGTAGCGGGGTGATGTGCTTGCCAACGTCCATTGCCTGTACTATCCTGAAGAGTTTTAGCAAGTGGACATGAGTATGAGAATTCATCCTCAAGGGAGACTAGTGACTGCTCACCTGTAAGGCAAAGAAAGACCTTTGGGCACTGTAACAATGATAATGAGTTGTGACACTCGACGAGACGTATGAAAAGATGTTAAATACGTCCTGACTCTCGTGACTGGAAACAAGCCATTAGTCATCTCAGGTATTGATCTAAAATGAACCACCTCCGACCGGGAACTGCCCCAATCTTTTTGGGCTGTGAGGGCGCTCGGGGCTAGGCCTGCAAGGACGACAATCCCGCTGACGGGCCCTGCAACTCACTACAGGACCATTGCCCAGTTAGGCAATTGGTTCGGGTAACATGGATGTGCGCTAGGAGAATTTCCCTTTGGAGACGGACTAAATATGGACATGTCGCTTACACTGGTCATAGAATCAACGCTCTCGATTGCGAAGTCCTACGAATACCCGGGTACTTACATCTTCCTGTATCTATTCTTGCGAGTGGACTGATCCGTCGTCGATGTGCGCTTACGTGTTGGCAGCACGAAATCTTTGAGCGTCTTCATTCCAACAAAATCGCTACGAAGGAGGGCTGATTGAAGGGCACGCAGCCGGTCATCATGGTAATGAATTTTCTAGCTGCCGATGGAAAAATGAAATCAACACCAAAATCGATCTTTATGCAAGCAAAATGGATTAAGCACTATAGTAAAATATAAAATAGTACTATAGTTGAGTATCATTGACATCTAAATAACATTGACTGCAAAGGACCAGGCCATCCTATTAATAGATTACGGCCTGTCTCCCCTTGCTTTTCCCTATCCCAGAAACTCGGCAAACTGCATAAACTCGCGGTCACTCTTCATCGCATCCAGTTCCTCGGGTAAGGTCCCCAGCAGCAACTCGACACCGCCGTCCTTTCTCATCGGTAAAATAAACAGACTCCTGAACGCTTTATTCAGCCAATCCATCTGAACCCTCACTGCCTCGGGTGCGTCGAATACACCACCGCCGAAGGGCCCAATATCGCTCGCTTGGAAAAGCATCATGTTGTTGAAGAGCGAATGTGGACCGTCCTGTATGCCTTGGCCAAGGAACGCCGTCGTATGGTTACCTGGGCTGTTATCTTTAATGGTATGTAGTAGACTAAAGGCATCGTGGACAAGCTCTTGATCGACTCGAGTGCGCGCCTCGCGGCAGATTTGGGCAATCTTGTAGAGAGATGTCTGGGAAGAGCAGAGCTCCGTGACAGACATATGTTGTCGGTTCATGATAACGCAGTTGGCCATGTATGTTGGTGGGAGGTGTGAGCTGAAGTAGGGTCGGACGTCAGTGGGCATCTCGATGATAGACATGTCATCGGAGGAGGAGTCCTCGGAGCGGCGACGTGCACGGACGGCGGCGCGCCAGAAGAAGGCCTGTAAGACATCGCCAAGGGATAGCGATCCTGACTCCTTGCTCAGACTTCGACTTTCAGGGTCCGCGGCTTCGGCAGCTTCGACACTCTTCTGGAGTCTCTCAAGCTTCTCGGCGGAGATGACGAAGGTCGACGCCGTCAATGTCCGACCATCCGCGCGCGGCGCAGGCGGCCAATGCTCACAGGCGGGTAGTACAGGCGGCTCAGGTAAATGACGAGACAAACGGGCCCTCTTGACATTGGGCTCAGTGGCATGCCCGTTGACCGCGGTTGCCTCTGTCATATCTGTGTCTTCCTCTTTCTCCTGATGCTTTTGCTTCAGCGCTGGATCAGCATATGGTAAAAAGCCCCAGACCTTCGGGTCGACCTCAGATGCAGGCTTCGCGAAACCTTCCACCTCGTACAAGATAGAGAGCATGTCACGATTGAGGCTCTCTGGGTGCAGCCACTCGGAAGTCGCAGACTGATCGCCCTGGACAAACCGGCAGCATTCTGCCCATACCGTTAGCGCGATCAGCATACCGATACCATCAAACGCGTGATGATGAACATTGAAGGCCAGGACGCAGCCGCCGTCGACAAAATTGGCCTGCACGTTGAGCACATCCGTAGGTAGGTCGGGAAAGGAGGGGCAATTAGTCAAGAGCTCGTCGGGGTAAGCTGAGGTCAAGAACCCAGAGGCTCGCTGCTCAGCATAAGATGGCACGACGGAGGAGAGGTCGTGAAAGCGCAATTGTCTTGGCTCGTTGGAAGGAGTGGTACCCAAAGCCGTCGAAGGCAGTGGAGGCAGACTGATGCGAACATCCCCCTTCTTGTATCCAATCTCGTGCTCCGAACAGGGTATGACTTTGCCCGCGAGAGCCGGCACGATCTCCATGGCGCGAACTAGACCTTGTTGGAGTACTTTGTATGCCCGCTCAAAGGAGACCTCTGGGCAGAGGGGAATGAAGACGTTGATTCCCTCGTACATATTCCCGCCGAAAAGATCCATTGGGCCCAGCTTGGAGGATAGAAGAGCCTTGTGTCGGTTCATCAGTGCTTTGATCTTGGCTTCTTGTGGATCTTGCTGTTGCTTCTCAGTCGGCGATGAGGTAGAAGTGCCATTCGTTGTCGTGGTTCTATGCTCAGCAGTCAGTCGCACAACAGTGGCGGCAATCCCCTCGACAGTCGGTCCAGCATAGAAGTTCCGTGGTAGAAAAGTCCCCCCTAAGTTTGTAACCGCTGCTACCGCCTTGGTAGCCTTGAATACAAGCAGTGAGTCAAACCCAAGAGTGAACAGATTAGCATCCGCTGGAGCGTCTTTGACTGCAGGCACGATCGAAGCCAGTATATGACGAATCGCGCGGGTGGTTGAGTCCAAGGATGCTGTGTCAATAGCCAGCAGTCCGAGCGCTGTGACTTCGGCGTCGCTGTCATCCTCCCCACGCGACTGGTAGAAACGCTCGATGTAGTCGGCATACAAAGTCATGGTAGCCCGGCGTTTGATAGTGCGCTTATCAGTACGGATGAATGGCTTCCCTGCTTCGGAAAAGGCGATAAAGTCTCGGTGAAGCTGATTTTTGTGGAGAGACAGGGAGTTAGCCTTTTTGACCACAGCCCAGATGCTGTTGAAGAGCGCTTCAGCATCATCACCATCCCTCTTGATGGTTGGGTCTTTCAACTCGATAAGGAGGCCAGCTTGCGGCTTGCCCGATCCGATCTGTGAGATACGTTAGAGTATGATTAGAATTAATGATCTACCAGTTGCTTGCGGTTTATCAAGCTTCTAAGGGCTCCTGGACTTACCATCAGACAACCATCAACAGCTGGGTGGGATGTGACGAGGGCCTCCGTATCGAGGGGCGAGATCTTGTACCCATTCGAAAGCACCACAACATCATCACTGCGGCCATGTGACGCCCAGAATCCTGGTTTGGTAGGATGCTGAACATACAGATCCTTGAAGTTGAAACTGTTTACATCTTGAAAGGTATGGAAGAGACCTTGGAAGAACTCATCGTGCTCGTTGCGATGGATCCACTGTTCGTAAACACCGGGTTCAACCATCTTGAAATCGAAACCGGACCAAGGGTGAAAGGCAAACCAGTGCCAATCCTGCCTGTCTACCCACAGGTTGCCGATGAACAAACCTTCCGATGTGCCGGTCAGGTTCAAAACGCGAACATGCTCGTTCACCTTGGAGCCTAAATGATTGCTCACGGGTCCTGGAAAGTAATCACATCTATTAGCTTACATACAGAAACGGAAAACATTGGCACGATATGATTTGTTGTCTTATCTCGGACACAAAGCTATACCTGTGATTTGGGGGGTATGTATGTGGGGGACAAATGCCTTACCTCCCGAGGCGCAGATGAACTTCGATCTGCTTAACTTTGGCAATATGTCCGGGGCTTCTCCGAGCTCGTCAGTCAGCGAGGGAATCATGCTCCAGATGTCGATCTTGATCTGGTCCGCCATGGACGATATGAGTTCCAGGTTGGGTATCACGTCCCGAGGCCCAAGGACACAGTGTAGCCCAAACAGCGGCGATATAACCACGTCCATCAAAATTCCCGCTCCCTTGAATACGTAGTCAGTATCGAACCAATTCTTCATTCAGGCATGGCTGGTTGAGATGGGAAGCTTCTTACATGGCTCAAGGGGAATGTCGAATATAGCGTATCTCCCTCATCCCAACCTTTCGCCCAGGGTTCCATGCCCTCATGAGGAGGCAGCATCCGGACAGCGTCCACAGTACCAATCAGCCCGTGCGTCCAGGATATGGGCTTTGACAAGCCAGTTGAGCCCGAAGTATGGAGGATGCAGAAGGTGTCGTTAACAGCCTCTTCCCAGCGCTTTGTGTACGGGAACGGCTCCACGGTTTCCAGCTCGCTCTCATCCTTAGGAAGAAGCTCATCTAGCTTAGGCAGCTCCATGACATGCATAGGCCGTTGCTGTAAAAAGTCATTCACGAGCTGTATCGGCTTTTCACCCGTGGGGTTGACCCAGATGTTACAATTTGCCGCCTTGAGAACGGCGAGAGCGCCCTCGGTGCTGTTCTTTGGAGAAAGGAACAAACCCTTTATGGAATAAGAATTAGTTAGACATACAGGGTCAGGTCTTGAAGACCCATTGGATGCGGAAGAAACGAACAGCGCAACTGGCTTTGATACAAGCGAATGTCAACAGGATCTGTCGGAGATCATCTAATGCATAGTTGGCGTCTCGTTAGTTGAATGGCTCGAGTACGAAGGCTTATGAATCGCCGAGGTGGCGATACAAGGCTCCAAAGATCTCAGAACGCTTCAGTTTCAGGAACAAACTTACGAGGCCCGATATAACCCACGGCACGGATGTCCGACGTCACTCCCAGCTCCCGCTGAAGTAGCCAAGCAGTCTTGTCGACCGCCTTCGTAAAAGTACGAGCTGATACATGACGGAACCCCTGCGACAAGTCCGAGGACTTAGCGAAAGAGTATATGATGCGATCGGGCTCAGCAGCTGCAAGGTCATCCAGAATCTGGGGAATTAATCTTCTCCCACAGCTTGCGGGCGTTCCCTTATCAACAGCCATGGCTGCTAGTACGAGTATGAGTATGAATGAGCTGGAGATGAGCAAAGGTCAATTTTAGATGAACCCTAAGGGCCAGGCCGAGAATAGTGACAAGATAAATCCAGATAGTAAAAGAGCGTCTAGATAGACTAAAAGAATAATATCGTAGCACGAGAGAGAGCTACGAAGCTAGGGTTGAATATAAAATTCCGATTCACCACCTACAAGTATGAGCAAAATGGTGCATGCATATGCGGCACGGTGACATTTGTCTAGACAAGTGCGTTTTCTTTTCTTAGTAATGCCGCGTCTCTGACAAAATTTCAGGCTGGTTGAGCTGGCTTCCTGCATGAGCTGTCCCGAAAGAGTAGACCACCTACTTCTGACTTGCAGACCAAGGCTCAGGACGATTGCCTAGATTGGCTGCCCGCGCTGACGGCGGAAACTAGGGGAGTTTCCTTTTTGAGCCCCGATTCCAGCTGACAGGCTTGAGGGCAGCATCTAGGCTGGGTAAATGCAGGGTTTTTAGCATCCCTGCTAACTGACACCCTAAATGTAAGCTTGGGGGTCCGATTGGTACAGAAGGTTCTAAAGTTAGTTATCTAATTCTTTTTCAGCAGGGTGTTGAAAAAGCAGGGGATGGATGTTTAGTTGACTTTTTAGGGACGAACCGTTTGAGATGCCCCCACACTCGCTTACAGGGCATCTACAGCACCTAGAGCACCTAGAGCACCTATCCAGATCAGTCAATCACCCAGAGGTTGAGAGCTGGATCTGGAGCGCCAGTAACTTGCCAACAGCTGCTCATACGCGTGGAACAACACCTGTTCCTCTTGACGGGCATGCGATTTGCCATGGCAGCATTTTCTGTTTGACTTTCCCGCAGGCCATTGCTTATGCCGGAATAGCGACATTCAAAAAGAGGAGTACAAGATTATTTTATGGCGAATTTGTTCTCCTTTAATAATTCTCGTGCATGAGGTTCTTTTTTTCCGGGTTCCGAGCCCTTAATCCACAGCCAGGACTAATGGAACAATATGACGACTTATAATTAATGACTTTTATCTCTCTTCGTCTAAGAGTATCATGGAAATTGCATTGTAAAGAGGTGGACTTCCGGTTCTAGCCTACTGTGAGTACAGGGTAACCCGCAGCTACCCTTCAGTCATGCACCTCATGCTTCAGTTTAAGTTCTAAGTTCGTCAAAGACATAATAAGCAGTTGTAGCAGTTGTAGCAGTCCCAGACGAGCTGCCTATTTACTCTGTGGACTGGAAAATATAGATATAATATTCTTCTATAGTAGATCTTATACTCCGGCCTGGGCCTCTTCCATCAGTCATGTGTTAGACAAATCACCGGCAACATTGACCATTTTTCTACAAACCCCTTGCACGAGATAAAACAAGGTGACCGTCCATGACGCCCAATTGATAAGGACAGCCAAATAAGGTGCAAGTCCAAGCCAGCTGATCAGCGTCTGAAGAAGCGCAGATCGTACGCTGGAGGTGTCAACATGAACTGTTCCGAGCCAGTAGAAGCCCTAATTTTAGCCTGCTCCTGGGTCTCACCCGGCTCGGGTACGACCTCCCAGCGGAAGTTCATGATCATATGTGCCAGGAAGCACACCATCGTTACTTCTGCGAAGCGCTTTCCGATGCACTGACGCGAGCCGGATGAATATCCGATAAAATCCTCGTATGAGACCTACGCGGGTGGAAATGTTAGCAACTTCCTTTCCGTCTGGATTGACAAGGGGGAGGGAGATGAACTTACAGCCACCTTTTTGTTGCCGTTCACGTCTTCAGTCTCGCGAAGATGGCGTGCTGGGTTATATGTTTGCGGGTCTTCCCACTTGAACGGGTTGACTCCAAACGCCGCCGTGTCGAGGTGCACACGCGTGCCCTTGGGAATGGCGACGGTGTGTTGATGAACCTTGGCCTCAGATGGGTTGGCGGCATCACCATCCCATGTTGTGTAGCTAAGCGTAGTGTCGCGGGAAGCCACGCGCGTCATCTGCATGGCCAGATCGCGCATGCGGAGTGATTCAATAGTAGCTGCAAGGACTAGAGGGAAGTTTGCCATTTCCTCGTAGTCGAAATACCTCAGTGGCTTCGCGTCTCCCACGTTCTCGGCCTCGTCCAAGGAAACAGTATTCACCTTGCTGATCTCTTCATATAGCTTTTCTTGCCAATCGGTGTTCCTGGCGAGAAGTGACAGGACCCAAGTCAGAGTATGAGAGGATGTTTCGTGACCAGTCCTGAGTTGTGTGTTAGTCATAGTGTACATGATGTAATGCAACGCTGAGTGCTTAGAATTACACCATGAAAGAGAAAATGTTGCCTTGAACTTCCTTGTCTGAGAGCCCGACATTGGGAGCCACGTATCCCTTCTCGGCCCTCTCAGCCTTCTCTACATCGTTTTGAGAGTCGACCAGCGCGTCAATGAGGTTTCTGTACTTTCTTGGCCGGCCTGGGACCTCTATGGCATCCTTGGCATCCTCAATTCTCTGCCTTGTCTCAGCCTGCGCATTCTTAATGTGAGTGACGAGGGATCGCTGCGCCCAGCCAGCGCGACGTAAATACAATGAGGGACTCCATTCCAGGAACCACAGCGGTAGCATGGTCTGTACAAATGGTGAATCCCATACCACTTTGAGTGTCTCGGCAAATGGCATCAGGTCGTTTTTCGCGTTGCGCTTCGACTCTTCTGCTGGATTCCAGGGTATGTCAATGTCAAACCACGAGGCGCCGATGGCACCCAGTGTCACTTTCAGCATGATGTCTTTCATATCTCGTACAATGGGAGCCGTCTGCGAGTTTGCGGCCGCTGGGTAGATGTGCTCTTCGCGGAGTAATGTTCTCCACATGTTGCGCATGTTGTACCATCCGTTCTCCATGAGCTCGTTGTTAAACACTGCTTTGACGACACGTTTGTGTCTCTCATGCTGGGCGCCGTTCTGTGCCGAGGCGAGCTGTAACCCAAAGGTATTCAGCATGCGATAGCGGATCTTCTCAAGAGGCTTGAGGAAAATGTCGCCGTTGCGGCCGATCTCGCGAAAGATCTTTGGCGATCCGAAGAGATATGCCACACCATTAGGTGAAGACTAGTAATGGGATATCTGCGTCAGTAATTACTCTTTCTAGATGATGGAAAGGTGCCACTCACGGCCTCGGTGATGACAATCATGTCGGAGCGCGCGTTGGCGAACTTCTTAAAAGGATCCTTGAGGGTGAACTTCTCCATTGGGACCAGGATGGGAATGCGAGGATACCAAGAACGAATGACGGACTCGAAGATCATGACACCGCTGTGGATCGCAGGATGACCATTGCGGCGGACTTTGAGGACGGTGCGCGCATAAGCCACTAGCCATTGAAGCACGATGATGATGGGAAGGCCAATAGCGCCGATGAGCAGGAGAGGAGAGGCCATGATGAAGTCAAGACTGAGGCTTGTCTCAGCGACAGTGGAGGTGAACCGAACCGAATTGGCGGCAGCAATCGACAAGATTTAGCCCTTCAGAAGTCTTTGCAGATGGGCTTTAGATCGCCCCGACAAGAATGCTGAGGACTGCAACTTTCACTTTGGTACGACCAAAACCCGGTGGGTTAATATCTTATCAAGTACTGATCAAGTGTCGATGAATAAGGGTATACCCGAAGTAGTTTTGTGTCCATATACTACTAACCCCGATTGTGATTATGCTGCCTGTGGCCGTCAGCTGTATCATCACCGGGCAGGGCGGAGGCATACCCGGAGAAGCAAGTTGGAGGTGAGGCGGGGCCAGATCGACGGGCCGGAAGTCAGCCCAAAGCGGCAACTGTCCATCGGCCAGCTACCGGTCTCAACGCACTATCTGCCAGCACCGAGCGCGCGTCCGACACCAGGAATTAGAGAGGCTATACTCTTACTCGCAGCATCCAGCCCAAGATAGAGGCTGAAAGTAATGCAGTGCATACGGACAAGAAGAAGCGATGATAGACAGGGGCCCGACTCAGAACATGTCACTTTGTATCATCTCGTAGCTGTATCAAGCGTTATGAGGCCTTGGATGTTGTACATCGTTGTGCTTGTATGACTACTATGTAATAATATTCTAATCTGGCTTTCTTCATTCGACGTGTTTCTCTGAATAGTCTACCCAAAATGATTGCTCGTCACTTGTCTATTCTAGCAGTAGCCCGTTTTCCCAGTCCTTATAGACTCTAAGCAAATGATTTTATAATAAAGCAAGGTCTCAAGCAAAGTGCCGAAATGACAGGGAGATGAGAAGTTTGTTAGATCTCTTCCGCAGAGCCTGGACTAGCCTCTCATGCCAAGGCCATGCATTTGCGCTTATTGTCCCCTCAGCCATGGTGATCAGATTGCCGAGTCTCGTCACGCGAGACTTGATCAGGCTAATAACCAGTTCCATCTCATCGTCGTCGTCGATCTGCCATGCACCTGCCCCGGGCTGCAGCATCTGGGACGATCGGGACAGGGATGGCACTTCTAGCCCCGCGCGCGACGGTGTTGTCATGGTCTGCATGTCTAGGGCAGTAGCGGCGCCGTTGGAAGTGACGTTGTTTATGTTATCGTCGCTTCTGCCACAAACAAAACGATCGACTGCCTCCAGACTAGTTAATATGCGATCGCACATACTCATTATAAGCATGACAAAATCTGGACGGGACCAGCAGGCACCACACTGAACAAGAGAGTCACACCGAAGAAGTATCATCTTCTGGCGTTTCAGGATCGTTTGCTGGGTCACGAGGGGCGATGTTGATTGGTATGTTATCGCGGCTGTCTTAGTGCCGGACCCTGACTCTGAACCTGACCATGATGGCCCGGAGGAGTATGAAGAGCCCGCCGACGTAGAGCTGGGAGTTGATGCCGTAGATGGGCCAGCCATGGGATCGCCCCAGACGAGCTGAGCTTGCATAGTCTCGTAGATGCTGACGGCTGTCATCATACAGCAGCACGATGAAGAAGCAGTAGAAGTAGCAACTGAGTCTGGTGGTGTTGAAGAATGAATCGTAGTAGGCCGAGCCTTGGTTGTGACTCTATTGGTGCCATGGGTACCACTGGGAGTCACTGCTGTAGAGACGCGAGACTCATCCATCAGAAAGTCCATCGGGTCAATCCCGTATTCAAACAGGCTACCTGCCGACGATGATGAGTATACAGATGTGTGATTGCTCTGCTTGCTGCTGTCTCCTCGAGTAGTCAATACTTCGGCGGTGATACCAGCACCGCTGTGGCCTGCCTGACTTTCTGAGGTAGCCGTAGGCATAAGACCGGCAATATTGCCAAACAAGTCCGGGTCAAGGGGCGGAAAGACAGATGGCATCTGCCCAAGGGAGTCTGGGAAGAGAGTGCTGAGAAACTGTTGCTCTGCATCCTCTAGGCCCACGTCTGGCCCTGTTGCGGTGTTGTTGGTATTGCTGTCCTGAGGAGAGGGCTGCGGGGCTGTTGCGACCCTTTGGTGGTCCTTGGGGGATGATATATGTGTTAGTGGCGATGATTGCCTCATAGACTGCGCTCGAGACCGACGTTTGTGTCTCCTCGCCTGTTGCGCCTGCTTGTGTTGGTTGACGGCTGTGTTGTTGGTGTCGTCGTCTTCATCATCTTCGTCGTCACCAGTCCTTGACTTTGAACCGGCACTGGCGACGCTTGACGTCCGCCGTTGAGGCCTCGAGATGACCAAGTACTCACATTTCCGATTTTTGGCAACGCATAGCATACAGCCGTTCTCACCGCTCACGCACTTGGACTAAAGGCAACGCAAACGTCAAATCAGTCTCGTTGTCGTCAAGTGAAGATGGAGAAATGGGTCTCTACGGTTTATCTATCAAGACTCGCCGACTGGATGGTGATGGTGAATGTGAATGGCTTCAATGTGACCTACCTTTTGTGCGCGACATCTCTCACAAGCAGTGCGCATTGACGTCCTGTCCTTGTCAAAGGGCGGGGCGATCTCCACGCTGAGAAGTCGGTCTCCATCACCAAACGTTTGCCGTAGGGTACTAAACATGATGATCTTTCCAGTTCGGGTACCTCAGATTTTCTGGATAAATCACCTATCGAACAAACTGGATCAGCAGTATATGTAATATGCTAGATCAGGCAATGACTGTGACCGTGACTAGCAGTGCAGTGGACGTTGGTGAACTTTATCGTCCTGCCCATGCGTGCTTGGGTTACCCACGTCTCTTCCCTGTGCCTTTAGCCGAGCTTACAATTTCACAGTGACATGCTGGGTTGCAGATTGCAAAGGATTATCAGAGAAAGTCGGAGCGAGGTTCGCCAGCCTGTCCCGCCTGATTTCGAGCTTGTATGTGAAATCATACTCACCTTCCAAATTCTCCATGAACCATCCTTCTGGACCCCGAAGATCGAACCCTGAAAGGTCCTTAGCTCCCAAGGGCTGCGGGGCCACCCGTCGGGTGCTGTCCCGCCCCAGTCACATTCAGTTTCAGTACACCTAAGCCCCTGGATTCGGCAGTGGGTCGCCGAAGTAGGGGCGCTGAGGGCCTAATCTCACCAATCTGATATCAGCGCGTTGACTCCGTCAAGGGGCGGGAATCTCTCGATTTCAGTAGACTTCCCGCTGCCTGTAGAGGCTTCTTCACTCTGTGGCCAATCGAGTGCTTTCTGAGACCGGGACCGACAGGGAACCCAGCTCCACTGCTGAAGCTA
Source organism: Fusarium sp. NRRL 29148 (assembly GCA_013759095.1). Lineage (NCBI taxonomy): Eukaryota > Fungi > Ascomycota > Sordariomycetes > Hypocreales > Nectriaceae > Fusarium > Fusarium sp. NRRL 29148. The sequence goes on from JABSTL010000612.1 coordinate 21,674, forward strand.
CAGGGGCTCAGAAGTAAGCACTACTCCCTAAGGGCATTCCTGCTCGTATCCCTCTGCACTGCGCCTCTGGGAGAAAAATACGTGACCCTCGACGAGCTTAGCTTACACAGAAACTCACGGGAGATCCACTGATTTAGGGTCAGTTTTTATTTTCCCGTCTAGACTTCCTATACAAGTATCGCCCTCGCAAAGAACTGATAAGGACCATGCAGAACGGAACATTTCGAGGCTCACGTCAGCTGACCGGAGTGTTATTGCCTATGGCCCTTCGGGGGTTTGTCCGGCACTCAAAATAAGCAACCGGATCAAGCCTCAAACGGACGACTTCGTTGCTAGTGCCGGCACATGAACGCTTTCACATCGTTCTCATTCCTTTTCTGTAAAGGCGGCGTGTTTCCCAATCGGGACAACAGAGCCACAGCTTGCATGAATAGATCTCTCGGCGACGCCACGCCTTAAATGTAGTAGAGATCTGCTGCTGGTTTAGATAGTGATTCCATATATTGAAAAAATTTCAGAGGCGTTTATACACTTGGGTTGATACTATTCATTTCGTATAGCACCTCAGAATCTAACAACAGTGTGGCATCATGGTCAAATTCGATAGTGGTTCTGAGTCTGAGATGACGAACGGGGACGAGGTTCGCCTCAACACCAAACATGAGGTCAAGTCCAGAATGGCCAACGGGAACGGGGTCCACAATGTCCCTGACCATGACCAATTTCAGGATCGTGCAGAGATGGAGGTTCTTATTCTTCCTGACCTCTTTAGCTCACTCATGTCGGTCCCAGCCCGTGAGAATCCCCATTATGCCAGCGTCAAGGCCGACGCTGACGAGTGGATATCCTCGTAAGTTGCACTTCGACAACCAAGCAGACCACTTTGACTGACGATGTAAAGCGTGATCAATGCCGATGCCAAATGGGCTAGCAGAAATAAACGGGTCGACTTCACCTACCTTGCAAGCATCTGGGCTCCTGATTGCAGTGCATTTGCCCTCCGTACGTCAGCAGATTGGAATTCATGGGCCTTCCTTTTCGATGACCAGTTCGACGAAGGCCACCTCTGCAATGACCTGGATGGTGCCATCAATGAGATTGCTAGGACACGCGAGATCATGGAGGGTACTGCCCCGCGGTATACCGCCGACTCAGAACACCCTATTCGCTACGTGTTCCAGACATTGTGCGATCGCGTCAAGCAAAGCCCAGAGGGCTTCTACGCGGGTAAGCCATCGTCAGGCCGCTTCTACAGGCGGTGGATGTGGGCTCATGAGCTCTATTGGGAGGGACTGGTCGCACAGGTTCGGACAAATGTGGAGGGCCGGTCTTTCACACGTGGTCCAGAAGAATACCTTGCCATGCGCCGGGGCTCTCTCGGTGCCTATCCTGCGCTGGTCAATAACGAATGGGCCTACGGGATTGATCTGCCCGAAGAGGTAGCGGATCATCCTTTAGTGTTTGAGATCATGGTCATCATCAGTGACCAGATCCTGTTAGTCAATGACATTCTCTCCTACGAGAAGGATCTTCGCCTTGGGGTTGACCACAATATGGTCCGCCTTCTCAAGGCCAAGGGACTCTCAACCCAGCAGGCCATTAACGAGGTCGGAGTCATGATCAACAACTGTTACAGACGCTATTACAGAGCACTGTCGGAGCTCCCATGCTTCGGCGAAGAGGCCGACCGCGCGCTTCTCGGCTATCTCGAGGTCGAGAAGAACCATGCCCTCGGTAGTCTGCTCTGGAGCTACAAGACGGGCAGGTATTTCAAGAGTAAGGAGGATGGTGCTCGGGTCAGGAAAACTCGGGAGTTGCTTATACCAAGAGCGATGGCGGCGTTGTAAGATTACGAGCGAATCAGGATACAATTGTAGTAGATCAGAATGATAGTTAGACTGAATTTTCGAATACATAAAGCGCATATGGATATTTTTACTTTGATGTTTTTTCCCCAAGTGGCATAAGGAGATTTGCAGCTGTAAGACCGAATTATTGGTAGTATAGTATATTGTGGGCAGCTCGTAATCTTCCAGAAGGATGTATCGACAGTGTTTCCTCGAGTTGATAGACGTGATTGGTAATGTTTGATTCCGAGCACTACCTTGACGGCATGAACATGACTATTAAAACGAAAATGTTATCTTTTCCAACTGAAATACTTCCTCAGAAGCTAATCAAGCAGACTCTATTATCGCAATGCCAAGACAATGATCACTTACAACCTCAGCCTTCTAGGTTCTGTAATGGCACATAACCTACTTCCTCCCCCTTGCCTCTGCGTCCCATCATCTCCCTCACCCAGCCGACGATTCCCCTTCCCCATACCCATCTCTCCGCCTGGGGCTCCCTACCGCCATTCTTCGCCACCTCGTCCATCCATACAGGCCTTGTCCAAGAGTTAAGCATCAGGCTGCTGACCACCACCGTTACACTGCTAAAGGCCATCGCAAGACTCGCCATTATAGGATGGACACTCAGCCCCAACGGAAGGAAGAAGCCCATGGCAATCGGGAGGCCAATAGCGTTGTAGATGCATGCCCATCCGAGGTTTATCTTGATACGGCGGAAGATAGTGCGCGTTAGCGCCAATGAGGCTGGTATGACCATAAGCTCTGTCGGCCTCATAAGCACCATATCCGCCGCCTCCATCGCGACATCTGTTCCGCTTGCCATAGCAATGCCCACGTCGGCAGTCACAAGTGCTGGGGAGTCGTTAATGCCGTCGCCGATCATGCCGACAACCTCGCCGCGGTCCTGGATTTCTTGTATAATAGCTTGCTTCTGATCGGGGCTAACGCCAGCGTAAACATTGTTGGCGTCGATACCCACAGCAGAGGCGACGGCGAGCGCGGTAGACCGTTGGTCACCAGTGACTATGGCGGTCTTTATTCCCATGTGGTGCAGGACCGAGATAGTTGCCGCAGCATCCTCTTTGATCGTGTCGGACAGGCACACATGGCCTGAGTAAAGGCCATCAATGGCAATGAAGATGTTGGTGGTTCCAGCACTGTGAGTATTGCGCTTGACCCCTGATGCGCCGGCGCCAGCCGACAGATTGAGCTTCTCTGCGGCCTCGACAGCATCCTCCGGGACATCGATACCATTATCCTGTAAGAAGAGGAGATTACCAACCAGTACCAAGTAACGTGACCTGTTCGTTGTAGCTGGCTCGACAGTTACACTGACGCCCTTGCCTACAACTGCTTTGAAGTCTCCGACGCTGCCATCAATGGTTCCTTCGGGCGACACACCCAGCTCATTCTTTGCAGCCCCAAGAATAGCCTTGCCCACAGGATGTTCGCTCCCCATCTCTGCCAGACCGACGATGGACCACCACAGTCCTTTACTGACTTCGCTTCTCTTCCATTGCGGGACGAGACCTATACTGGCCACACACATCTTACCGTGAGTAATCGTGCCGGTTTTGTCGAGGATAACCTGCGTGACCTTGGTTATACGTTCCAGGACAGCCCCTCCCTTGATCAGGATTCCGTTTTCTGCACCGACTCCGGTACCGACCATCACGGCCGTTGGCGTAGCCAGTCCAAGAGCACACGGACAAGCAAATACAATGACGGAGATACAAAGCTTAACGCAGACTACGACTCTGCCGCCGCTATTATCCTCTAGGAAGATCTCCGGCGGGTGGGATAACACATGACATAAGACTATCCATACAAGGAATGTACCAAGACCGAGGATAAGAATCACGGGAACAAAATATCCAGCTATGGTATCGACCAGCTGCTGAATGGGGGCGCGGGCAGTTTGTGCGTCTTGCACTAGCTTGACAATCTGACTTAGTTGGGTATCATGGCCAGCCCGAGTAACACGGACATCGACGCGCCCATCGCCGTTAACAGTGCCGGTGACAATGCTATCACCAACACACTTCGGAACAGGCATGGCTTCTCCAGTGACCATACTTTCGTCAACAAATGTAGTGCCTCGAACCAGAATGCCGTCTGCTGGAATCTTGTCTCCAGGTCGGATGACCACAATGTCATCAACCTCAAGCAGCTCTGTTGGAATGGTCTTTTCCTCCCAAGCAGAGACACCAGATTCATGAGTCCGGGATGACTGCGGCTTTGGAAACTCGTCAGACGACTTTGCCCAGCTCTCAGCTGCCTTTTCCACGGCGATGGGGTCAGCATAAATAGTAGCTGTTGATGGAGCTAGTGACATAAGACGAGACAGTGCCTTGGAGGTTTGACCTTTAGCCCGGTTCTCAAGCCACCGAGACAGTGTGATGAATGTGATGAGCATGGTGCATGTGTCGAAGATCGTGGCAGGTTTCGAGTGCGGCTCAAGAAGGACTGAGATGAGCATGGAGAAGACGCTGAAAAGGAAGGCACATGATGTGCCGAGAACGACGAGAACGTCCATTGTTGGCGACTTATATTTCAGGGATTTGTACCCAGTAATATAGAACCTCTTGCCAATCCCGAATTGAACGGGCAATGTGAGAACGAGACACACTATGTCACCCAGGAATAGACCAGGTATGAGTTCAAAACTTCCAATGTCTATCACTGGAAAGGCCATAGGAACAATCATGCCGATAAAGAGAACAGGGATCGCGAAGGCAAGCGACGTCCTGAACGCCGTCCGCCACTCCGTAATCTCGCGCGTTTTGGCCAGCGACTCGAGCTGCGCGTTGTTATCTTCGCCGCTCGCGACGAGAGCATTCAAACCCTGCGCCTCTATAACCTCAACAATGCCACGAAGCCCTATGGTCCTGGGATGGTAGACGACTGTCAAGCGGTTCGTACTGAGGCTGATTGATGCGGACCGAATGCCCTGGGCTGCTGTGAGGCCTTCCTCCAGATTCTGGGCATTAGTCCCATCGTTGCAGCCAAAAACCTTGAACTGAGCGGTAGTCGTGTCTCCGCCCTGTTGAATCGAGTCGCGCTGTGTCGATAGAATAGTAACATCAAATCCACGATCGTCGATGATCTCAGCTATCTTCTCCGCCGAAAGCTTCGTCTCGTCATAAGTAACAACGGCTCGTTCCGCCAAAAGGCTAATGTTGAACTTGAGCACGCCAGCCACACCGTTGAAGCCGGCTTCAACGGCGGACGTGCAGGAGCCACATGTCATGCCTTCAATGGCGAAGGTGGTCGTCGCAGTGGTCATCACAGACTCGGTTTCGCTCGCAATCGCAGTGCTCCGGTCGGAGAAATAGCTGTTCAATTGAGTAGTCGCGGGGTTGGGACAGTCGGTCGAGAGAACCTCAGCATCAAATCCACGGTCTTCGATGATCTCCTGTATTTTATCGGCGGATATGATCTCTGGGTCATGCGTAACCACGGCACGCTCCATTACGAGGCTGACGGAGACCGCTCCGACGCCGTTAACGCCTTTGAAGCCGGATTCCACGGCCGATGTGCAAGAACCACATCTGTTGAGGTTACAATGTTAGCTTTAGAGAACGAAATGGACGAATGTCAATTGGCGACGCACGTCATGCCGCCGACCTGCAGCGTGGTAGTTGCCAGATGGGCGCTCGTGGGAGCTGAGAGCCTGCTGCCACTGGCATTTCCGCCATTGCCGTCTTCCGGCAGACGCTCATAGGTTTGTCCCATCGCAGCGACACAACAGAAACAGCAAGTAATTCGCAGGGCTTCTGGTGGTGGAGTTGGCGTAGTGGAGGGCCTCGCAAGCGCGCCAGGCCGCTAGTCTACCAGCTGGGCCGCTAAATGGATCTTCAGCGTGCCGTCAGATCACTGTAACTACTAACGTTAACTAGGCTGAGTACCGGGGATGTCGTTTGCGGAGAGGTGCACTGAGAAGGCCGGCTTCTTCAGGCGGATAGTAAGCGATGAGGGAATTCGATTTTGAGACAGTAAGCCAGAAGAGAAAAGAGGAAGAGGAAGAGGAAGAGGAGAAATCCTGCTTCTGGGTGACACAACAGAAGGTCTCAGCACAGGCTGTCCGAAAATTGTGATTGGGGGCGGGCGCTTAGGTGCCTTAGTCTAGGCAGTACCCCTGTCTCTATGCTGGGGTCCCGTCCCGATCCACCTCCATCTCACCTCAGTCGCTCTAAGGTAAGATAGCTACCGGCAGAGGACCTGAAACGGCAATGCCCCGACCTGTTGGCCCTCTGTGAATTTTGCGGCGGCCTGGTATACCTAGCGTCCGTTGTACCAAGCCACACGTTCCCTTCCTAGTGCAGTGGCCCCCGGCATGGAATTAGCTTATGCCAGCTACCAAATGACAATGGCGGGCTTTGCCTCACTTGGGTTGGGCTGAGGCAGACCTCGTCTTCCTTCTTCTGGAATTCTCCCGGATAAATTATGGCTGAGCATGTCTGTCAATCCCTTTGGTGAAGGATCAAGGCCTCTTACACCAGTCATCTCTGTCCCAATTAGATCAGTGTTGGACGTGACACTATATGTACGGCTTGATCTAGATTGTGTCTTCTATGACACCTCCACTTCGCCATTATTGCATGTTTATCAGCTATCATTTAATCCTCTATCATACAAATCATATGTGCTTTGGTCACCATGTCCATCGATATTGATCACCAGAACGCTTCCGAAGTCTTGAAGCTGAAGACACCGGCTGTCACCGTAGCTGGATCAGACATCTCCTTCGACGACACCATGTCGACGAAATCCTCCCGCTCCAGTGTCCCCAGCGAGATGATGGGCCCTCCCGCCACAGATGACAAAATGGAAGACTGTGAAGAGACCAAAGTCTCCGAAACTTCGAACAGAATCCTCGATGTCATTCTAGAATACTCTCTTCACAAGTTCGACAGCACCGAGGAACTGCATAGTGCTGGCAGACCCAAGTTCCTAGCCGTCGTCTCACGCTTTGTCAGGGCACAGCAAAAGGTGGTGATGTGTCTGCCGGCATTCCCGTTCAAGTCAGCAAACAAGGTCGAAAAGGTGCTGGGCGTCCTCCCAGATAAGGCTGAGGAGTTGGCACTTGCTAGACTGAACTCCATATGTGTCACCATTGGCCAATTCTATGAGCCGGGGGCCGAACTGACTATCATCTCGGACGGTCTGGTTTACAACGGTACGTTCCTCCTCTGCATCCCTCACTCCAAGTAGAGTGAAAACTGTCACGGCTACTGGCATATTACTGACATCACCCAGACTTGCTGGGCATTTCCGATCAGGAAACCTGGCGCTATGGGTCAGCGCTACGGGCTATGGCCGAGCGCAAGGGCTTTTCTCATCTGTCATTCTCCCGTCTACAGGATTTGGTCGCAGTGAATGGTCTGCCCAATGACCTTAATGAGCTCACCTACGTCGCCAACGCAACGAACTTCCGTCGGACCCTATTCAACAAGTATGGCCGTGACGGCGACCTTGATATTGACCACGAGATCGCCGTAAATCCGGACACTCTTGGGACATACAAGGGGTACTGCCGCTTCCTCAAGTCGGATCTACAGCACATTTTTGGCCCGGCCAAGAGCAGTGCAAAGTACAGGAAAGATGTCAAGTATCTAGCTAAGCAGATGCTGATCCGTGGATATGTAAGTTTCCAGTTTACTACCTTAGCCTTTTCGATACTCATCCGAGTACCTATGGCTAACAGAATCTCTCCTGTGGTTAGTCTTTTGCGGGAGCAGTCAAAGCACGCTTCCCGAACCACTTGCGTCTCAGCATCCATCAGTCAACTGGTCTGAATAAGATTTCCATTAGTTTGCTCAACACCAAGAGCGGTTTCACGACGCCATGGCATTGCAGCGTTGTGTTGATGGCAGATGGTGAGTGGCTTAGCGGCCTTACGGTCGACTTCAAAGCCGATCGGCTTCTGGAGCTCGTCGAGGAGGGCGGCCGGCCAAGCTACTTCAGAGAGGTCCTTCGTCAGAGACCATACCTGGTGGAGAACGCGAAGCCGCGCATAGTCATTCAACAGGAGCCCCAGGCTCATAGGCCAAGGATACGTGCAACTTAGGTCCACCGTGTGGCAAGGCTATAGCTTTGACTGCTGTCATAGCCTGGAGTTGCAGGTGGACTAGGACCGCTTGCCCTCACATTCTGAGGACTAACTCCAACTCGATGAGGCCGTGGCGTGGATGATGCGAAGATTTACGAACTAGGATAAATCCAGACTTCTTTATAGACTTTTAGTAACTTATACAAGAATGAAACAAGATACCTACACTACCAACTCATAGGTAAAAATACTCTGAGACACACCACCGGAACTCATGTGGAAAGCGATTTGTAGCGCCTCTACAGCATTCTGGCTCTTTTGAGATTGGTGAAGGGAGCCATTAGTGGACACAGATCTTAGTTGCCTTGCAGCTTTCTGGGATGCGCAAAGCGTGCAGAAGGGCAGTAATTTTGACGCGGTCAAACCCTACATCCTGATCACCCATGTGCGCCACTGACTATCATGAGCGAGGGCCTGTATCACTACACAACGCTTATACTGTGCGATATTGTAAAGACCAGTGTCATTAATCTTTCTTCTTTCTAAGTCTAACTCTTTTTATTTCTTATTTACAGACCCAAATCGTTGCTTAGCGCCATTGAAGGTCGTTCCATGGGTCAAGTCGACGTTTTGATAGTCCCTCGCGAATCACGCAATCTTGATGCGAGTCGAAATGTGTCCTTTCTTGGTCTGCAACACCACCAGGTCATGGTCATACGTGAGATCCTCAATTGTAGTCTCGAAGAGTTCAGCTTTGGGGATAATTCGAAACGCCATCAGGGCGGCCATGATATAGATCTCACACAGCGCAAGACTGTAAGGCACATCTGTTAGTATGGAGACTTTGACTTGGATATGTCCCGTCCGCTACACCAAGGAATAAGGATAAGACTCACCTCTCACCAACGCAAACCCTAGATCCCTTCGAAAACGATATGAGGAATTTTTGCAGCGTGTAATCGGGCTTGCCGTCGGGTAACAACCACCGCTCAGGGTTGAATGCGTCGGGGTCCGGAAACAACCGCGTATCCCAGTGGTTGATCATGGCCGTCATGCTTACAGGTGTACCTCGCGGGATTACAAATTGCGTCTTTTCATCTTGACTCTTGTAGTAGAGTTCCTCCTCACGGGCGATACGAGCTGATCTAGCGGCAGCACCGGGTTGGTGCCTCAGTGACTCCTGAACGAGGGCCCAAAGGTATGGTCTCTGCTCGAGCTGTGCCCATTTGAGGTTGTTCGGATCTATGCCTTCAAGGTCTTTCATTAGACGAGCATAGATCTTGGGTTGATGAAGGAGGTGAAACGTCATGACAGTCAGGATAGCCTGTATCGAGTCAGTTGATCAAATTCGGCCTGTCCGCTATGGTGAGAGAACTGACCGCAGTGGTTTCTGTTCCAGCAACAAGAAAGACAAATCCCTCACCCGAGAGGCGATAAATGCTCTTCTCTTCCTCGGGCAGGATGTTGGAGTTCAGAATCTCGTTGAAGACACGGCCGCCGTCGGGATTTGCCAAAGCAGTCTTGATATAGGCTGGGATAACATGATGCATCTGATGCATTATCCTCTTGACATCGTCGCCCATATAATCCGCGAAAATGGGAAGGATATCGGCCAGTCGCCTAGCAAACCCGTTGTGGCGCACTATCCACCGTCCAATTAGCATCACTGTCTAGTAGACACGTCTCTACAAAGACGTACTCATGTAAGTGGTTGTCAAGAATGACGAAGTCCAAGTTCCAAAGTTAGGCTCCCAGCCCTCCTGCTCGATAAAGCCCATAGGCTCTCCAAATGCATACTGGGAGAAGACATCGGCGGTATAGCAGTTGAAGGCGCCCTTGACTTCGAATGCCTCCTTGCCGGTCCAGCGGAGCATTTTCTCAATGGCGAGCTTGGCGTAGTTGTACACTTCGTCTTCAAGCTTGAGGACCTGTCCACGTGAGAAGAAACGTGCATGGGCAGCCCGACGCTTGCGATGTAGCTCGTGTGGCCCAGCTGTTCCGGTTGCCATCGAGACTGGGCCAGCGCCTGCTATTTTCAGGTGATGTTGCCATTTATCGCGGACTGAAAGAATTGTAAGCGCAAGGGTTTCATTGAGCCGAGGAAAGCAATGAGATGGGCGTACTTCTACCTGGCTTTCCCGTGTATACCTCATCGGCAAAGTAGGGGTCGTTGCAGTGAAGCTCATCAGGGCTGACGCGCACGATAGGGCCTTCAAGGCCTATTAGTCACTTCAAATCTTAAGAGGAAGTCCTCGTTAAGTACTCACCATACTGCTCATGCATCTTCTCTATCCTCCTACCATACCGACCCATGAGGATCCAGTCATAGTAGGCCTCATAGATGTATGAAGCGGCTGCAACTTTGGGACCAGGGAATTTGGACAGAGGGTGGAAAGGAGAGACGTTGTAAAGTGCCAGCGCGACACGATAACCAAGCCAAACTCCAGTGAGGCCCAGCAGCCCCGAGGGGCTCAGCAAGCGCTCGAGAGCGATTGAGTTGAAGTTGTCCATGGTCGAATATTATCCCATTAAGGATCTTGGGTATCGAATTAGAAATCAAGAGTGACGACGACCCAATAAGATAGCCAACCCACAGATTCCATGTCAATAGACTCTATATATTGATCGTACGGCAAAGCCATAGCATGCGATCTGTATGCGGCAAGCCCCCGAAAGCGGGACTCACAGTACCGTACTCTGTACGTAGCACTGCCTTGCCTGTGTCGGATCCTTGAACTGTAGTGGAGCGGTGTTTAACCACTTTCGGACACTGCCGCTGTCTCACTCACTGACCCCGCGGCCCTGCTTACACGTACCGTACACTGCTGCGACACCTACTAAATTTAGGAACTCGGGCAGCGTTAAAGCCAGGGTCTATCTCAGGTACTCTCTAAGATAAGTGCTGATCAGGGTGAAACTATCAAGCAATAGCCCTGGCACTGTTGTGGTGTCGGCTTTCAGCACAGTCTTTGGAATTATCTCGAAGTGGCGGTCTCGCCACCACGCTCAGCCGTAAAATCATGTAAACATAATAGAATAGGCTAATGCAGTTAAAGGTCAGTCATCAATTCTGACTGTTGTGTATCAAGCTCGTTTTCACAAGGTTGAGGCTCAAGACGTATACATAGGCGTAAGTCTGGTTAGAATTCCAATAACTAGTGTAAGTAACACTTTTGCTTAAATGATTGATAGCTCACAAACATCCAAAAGGAACAAGGTCTATACTTATGAAAATAGAGCCCAGGAGGCAAAGATACTGGCACCGAAAAAGAAGAACTGGACGGTATCCTGTATTCTCTACAAGCTTTGGTTGTATGAAACAACTATCGTTCCTGGCATTGCCCAGACGCTCAGCATCAACTCGAGCTTCAGTGCCTGATCGTGTCACGCTTCAGTTGTTCTGTTGGCGCTGTAGCTGGCGTCATGGTATTTTCTCATTATAACCAGAGGTAAATTAAGACCTGATCTCTCTTCTGAATGTATTACGATTGAGGCAGCGAGAAGAACCGCAGGTTGGACAAGAATCCATCTTTATTTTCATGCCATCCCTTCCACAGCTGCAACAGGTCCAGACATAACTGACCTTTCCGCGGCTGGTCTTGCTCGATCGTAATCGGGTCTTCCCTCAGGACATAATTCTCAATGTAGATATTTCGTTTATCTCGGCTGCCAATATGTGGACTGTCTTGAAGCAAGCAATTTGCCCAACTATATCTTCACTCGTTTCAGAGGCTTGTGCCCGTCGCCAGTATGGGATTAAGCCGTAGAGTCTGGACGCACTTCTCTTTTCCCGGACAACTAGTTCTATAGCGGTAGTTTTGGGCAACATGGAGTACGTCAAATCGCACTTCTGACATGCAAATGTTTTCCGCTACTTATTTGAACTGAACGACCTTTGCAACCAGGGCTGTGGCATTTGGCCTCTGAAACGTCCTTCTGTTCTGCAATCATCTTTATCGACATCGAAATTTGACATTCAGGGCGAGCCATTGTTTGCAAAGCGATCTCAACATTCGAAGTCAACTTATGTGTTGCTGCATCGGCAGCGAGGAAGAAATATTGCTTTTTTGCAATATACTGTTGACCCGGACAGTTCTCGAATTGTCTGTTGAGGAACATATCGACATTCTGTCGATTAGTTAGCTATCATATTAATGTTGTGTCGCAATATGTCTTACCGCCCTGCCTGAAGAAGTCGTACTCTAACGTCGCTTGACGCCCGAGCACATCTTCAAAGCTGATGTTTTCAGCGAGAACGAGGAGAGGTGGCATAGAAACCGACGCGCACAAACGGGAATAATGCCTCATTAGCCCTGGGAACAGTAACCCGGCCTTCATGATGAGGTTGTGCAGATCTCGTGTGAGAGCTCGAAGACTGGCAACGAGAGTTTAGTTCATGATAAGGAAGATTCTCTGTGGTCTACCTACAGCTTTGGTAAGAGAGTTTGGGTTGTCTCTTCTTGTGGGCTGATCATTTCATGTTGAAAGGATTGGTCCCCACCGCTTCTGGTGAGATGCATGGCGGGATCTTCAAAGTCTACTACTTCCGGTTGATTATTTAGACTAGATTGAGAGTCTTCGATAACCTCAGGCGACGCAGGCCCACTATCAGGTTCATGCTCATCCTCCTGAAGGTCAAGCAGACTTAGTTGTTGTCGAAGTTCTTCTATACTAATGATACAGCTATAGATAATTCTCAAAACCATTCTCATTTGAAGACTCATAAATAGGACATACCGCTCTTGCAGTTGTGTTATGACCTGTTCATTCTGGACTCTGATAGTGTTGAGCTGGCTGGTCAGCTCATCGAGGCAGTTACGGATGCTTGCAGCATAGTCAGCACACGATGGGTAGTAATAGATAGGTCTAAATACTCCTCTTGCAGTTGAGTGACGAGGTTCAAAGTCTGGATCTGTGTCCAGATCCTTGAGCGCAAATCGTCGACATGCTTCGAGTAGACCAGCGCCCACTGTGCCTTTCTACCAACACCGCGGTACCATGCTGACGATCTTTGAGGGCCCAGGCTAGCATCGAATTTGGATATCAGGTCAAGGAAGTTTGCTAGTGTAGATAAAGTGAGGTCTGCTTGTTTCCGCGCATGCTCTGCAAAAGGGTGCTGCTTCTTTGCCTCGTCGCGCCGGTCTGCTGCTGCTTCAGGTGCGACAAAATGTCTTTTAAAAGGTTTCGTCGGCCAGCACTTGAAGATAATCTCCTGCTGCGCCACCTGTATTCTTCAACGCTTTGGTAGTTTCGACGATCAAATTCACAGCGTTAACGAAGTCGCCGGCGGAGAATCCAAAGGCTGGTACAGCCATTTTATCAACTGGTGAGATTTGACAAGCTGATGACAGGTAGAAATGAGGACTTTGCGGGGGCGAGAGGTATGACGATAAGAAATGGCCAGAAAAGAATGCCTTGCGCATGCCTTAGGTGAGATTCAGCCAATACCCTTGATCCTGTAGTGATCATCACTTCAGCCTGCTTTACCTGCTTCAATCAATAGGATAATTCTATGCACCTCCTTCATGAGAACAAGTTCATCTTATTGAGCACCAATTCACTTCTTCCTTTGCCCAACACCGCCCCCCGCTTTCGTAATTGTTCTAGCATAACATTACTGATGACTAAAGCATTACAATATGGCAAAACACCAAGTTCAACATCATTACTGATTCTCCATGGTCGTAATTGATCGATTAAATAAGCTTGTCATATCTATGCTGTCCCTTTGAGAGCTATGTCTACCTCCTTCGCAATCTGGATGCTCTCTCGCAACACACGCTTTTCCTCAGCCGTCAGCTCCAGCACTTCACTATCAGTCATGCAGCTCATATCATCCCTTGTCCTTCCTTTATGCCATTTGCCATCTATCATCCAGTACTCTGGGACTTCATAACCGTCTGGGTCCACCCGCTTGTTCTTCAACAAACTTCCATTGTACCATAAGAGCTTATCCTTCTCGTCACTATGAGCAATCACAAAGCTACAGACCTTTGTCACATTTCCTCCTTTGCCTTCACCCCACCCGATCATTGAGCCATAATGCGACTCAAACTCATAACTGGACCCGCCAAGCTCAAGGCCAAGCCACCAAGACTCCTTATCCCCGTGACCTTGCCTGTAAGTGACTTCTTCTCGAACTTCATAAGTGTTCTGCCATGCGACATGCAGAAGGCCAACGAGAGTACTTACTCGCGCTTTGTTGAGGACTACTACCCCAGAATCACATTCTTCGGCGTAGTCTTCGGTCCATACAAGTGATTTGTTCATCTCCGCTGAAGGCTCCTTGATCTGGTCCTTCCACCATTTGTGCCTTTCTTTGAAGGCATGTTGCCAAAGTAGTCTATCGTGGAATAGTAACGCTCCTTTTCCTATGTACGCTTTTTGAGCAAACAGCGTTTCCGGTTGTTGAATGAAAACAGCATCAGCGTCTAGAAGGATGACCTCTTCAAAGTGCGATCCGAGCAATGCAAAAGCTTTGATGGCCCACCCCCCATCTTTGAGCTTCAGTGTTGTATCGTCAAAGACAGTGAAGATGTCAAGAAACTCAAGATCAGATACGCCGTCAAGCTTTGAGATCTTGTCGCGATCCTTTTTGGGCAAGTCGTCATCGCCGGCATAAACAATCTGTATAGGCAAGCGACAGCCCAATACTTTACGCAGGCTCACTATCAAATGGCCAGCGAAGCGAACTGATTGTTCTCCTCCACCAACAGGAACCACAATTCCTCTGGATCCTCTGTCAAAAGAGTGTCGGAGGTCAGAGAGTGGTGTTTTTGATTCGGGGTTCCGTGGTGGATTCCGGAGGAAAGGGAATAGTTGTTGGGCTGTTAACTCTGTAACATCCCGGAGTTGCCGCCCAACTTTTGAAGTCGGTTCAACCTTGTCAGACTTTGACAGCCACTGACTCAAATCTCGTGATCGTTGGCCGACCTCCCAAAAAGTACTTTTATAAGGAGCCTGTACAGGATTTTCGGCATATTCCTTCGCCTTTTGCGATATATTCTTCAGTGCAGACTCGCTGATTGGCGGCGTCCAGCTGTAAGATAAACTCGCTGAGCCTTTCCAGGTAATAAGAATAAGTAAAAGGGAAAGGCCGCCGAAGATACCCAATCGCACAAGAGCACGAGGGGGGTCTCTGAACATTTGGCCGAGCCGTACTATGAATGCCGATACCAGCGACATGTTCACAGATGGTCGATTTAGGCTCAAGGTCGTGTGGCGTGATGAAGAATTGAGAATGGGAAATGGGAGACACAGTGAGCGGCACCTAATTAAGCCTCCGTGCGGGTCAGGATGACACCCCTGGATTCGTATTGTCAGAGATTTCTGCCTTGGTCCAACTCCCGATGAATGTCACATCATCTACAACCAACAGCATAATGACTGGTAACCAGCAAACCAACCATGGATCAGGCTGTGCCGCCCCTGATGGCTCAAAGTCTTGGCTCAGGAAGTTCCCAAAATCCCAGACGTTCTACAGCGCAACCTTTCCTAAGAAATATTATGTATT
>JABSTL010000613.1:0-17048 GCA_013759095.1 Fusarium sp. NRRL 29148
CAACAATAACAAAACAACAACACAACATATAACGCTTCACACACACACCCAAAGTGAATTAACAACAAATTCTTCTGGCAAAACAAATCACATCAAATCTTGTCATCATGGCTCACACAACCGAAACCTACTACTACTACGTCCCCAATCTTCAGGCCCTCGACCCTACAGCTCGCGAAGTCGACCCTTCAGCTTACGCCTGGGTGCAACCCACAATCATCGAGGATGAGGATCTTACTTTTGGCGGAAAGGCTTTGAGTACCTGGTACGAGGAGGATCGTCGTCGTCACAGCAGTGGCAGCGATGAGGAGGAGCGACGCGGTCGTGAGCGTGTGCGAAAAAACTACTCGCGCTCTGGCAAGTCGTACAAGAAATAAATCACATTTCTTCTACTCCTAGAGAAGCAAAGAAGCGAATGCGGTTCTCGACATTATGATACCCCTTTAGACAACCGGCACCTAAACTCTTACTCACCGCCGCGACATCACCTTGCTCTCATTGCCATTACTTCCTCAGATACATCTCGCCATCACAACGAACTCAATCACTCAACATGTCCGCATGAAACGAAACTATAGATACTCTTATCACCAAACCTGTACCACCTCTTTTCGCTCTCCCAACCCGACATATTCTTTGGCATAGCATTCAGCATCACGACCGGGAAGCGCATTTAGATTTTTTTTAAGGGGGAACCAAACCCAACTCCCATGGACATATTGATTTAGGCGTTTTGTTTTATTTTCCTTAGTACCTCTCTTCTGCATCTGGGATACCCCCCATGTTGGATCACTTGGCTGGCTAGCCAAGATAACGTGGTTTAGAGCGGGACTTTGCAAATCTCCTTGTGGGATAAAGGAGAGCTGATTTGAACGCGGGACTGGTGGTGAGACCGATAAGAGGTAGCACCCACACTGAATGGCAGAAATACCATAACTTAACAACATCTACATGTGCCTTGATCAAGTGAATGTGATGTGAATGTGATGGTCAGCTAACAGATACCGCGCTCAGCGCACTTGTCGCGTTAACTGACATGACAGATAACAAGTGGCATTTGACTCGCCTCATGTTTTACAACGTTACAGTGCTTCATCGTCTGCGTTCGCATCATGCCCTCTATGGCAGATGATCTCCACATGAGGTCACGCACACGGTCATGCCACGTGCTAATCGCATCAAAACCCCCCGATTCACTTTTGTGCATTAAGACCAAACAAAAGTCGATGTTTCATTACGATTCAGGTTTTTTTGAAATCCCATGCCCGTTGAATGACGTCGTTATTGATCTTGTGAAGTCGATCTTGTCCCTGCGACAAAGCATGTTTCATGCCGAGGTCTACAGTGTCAAGTGTTCTCCAACAGTTGATGATCAGAGAAGGGAAATGCCAAAAAGTCGATGTGGGGGAGATCGGATTTTGATAGGTTTGCCACTTTGCGTTGCATGACGAGGCATGCTTGCTCCCGGTTTGTGTTTACAACGGATGGGCTCCGTGGATTTTGAGTCGTTCGGAGGGAGAGATGAGATTGGCTTGGCAGTTAGGGATTTTACTGTGGCGAGCGTGGCTGTACAACTTGTATGATCACGACTGTTGGAGATGTAGTTTCGATGATGCCATCTTGAGGTGCTGGATGGCGGATTTTGGACAGATGACAATATGTAGGTATTTGAGGTTACCGTTAATGTGCCTAGTATGTAGTCTAGGTAGTTTGGTTGTTGCTAAGTAGCCTACCAGACTGGTGATGCGACGATGCTGCAGCTTTGTGTCACTGCCACTGAAGAGTTTGTTGAAGCATCGATCGAGCGGTGTTGCTACAACGAAGATGTTTTTATCTTCAATTTCATAAGAAGTGAAGCTATTCGCACTTGATTGTCCATTTGTAGCCTTATGTTCTTGTTGTTGATCGGCATGCCCCATCGTCTTCCCCTCAGCAACTCCCTCCCGTTCTAGACCACATCGACCTACGCTGATCCCTCACAGCACTGGATCTAGACCTGCCAGATCACTAAATTTGGTATATACTGGCCATGCCGGACCCGAACAATCGGTAAAGCTGACCTAAATCTGCTTGGTGGAACGGGCTGCGCCATGATCCGCGGTCGCTAGAGAATGCTGCATCATGCCGATCCTTTAGCCGTGTTTCATGATAATGGTAGTTCTTCCGAGAGTTGGGCGATGAATAATTTGGTGCAAAGGCTTATGTTCTTTGAAGAGCTGGTAGCGATGAGTGTCTGCGACGTTAACGATGAGTGTTAATGTGGCAGACAGCAGTCTCGCTGAGTTGCGCAGGCTGGGAAGCTTGAAGAGCATATCTATGGCTAGCTTTCGAATGCTGCTGCATCTCAGTTTGCTATTCACTTGAATACCATTATATAGGACTGTGTACGGGAAATAGGAGCCGGAGTGCTTGGAGAGCCTCTCAAGGGCGTCGCTATCGATCTTGAATCAGTACCACACGGTCGGTCGTATTCGAGCTTAGGGCTCCTTGGAATGAGAGCCATAGGAGGCCCTGAGATCTCGTATGCTCAAAAGAGATAGCCATTGGTTACTTGACGAGTTAATATCGTAGCCTACGGTGACCTAGGCTGGTGTTTAGCTCTTGAGATGGTCGCGACAGATATCGGTGTCAATAGCTAAATATCCAGCCTGCTACATAGGGAGCATTTGATCTCTATGGCGATTCAATGAGAACAGCAAGCAAGCGCGCACAATTCATCACTTCCCCTTGCTGCCCTTCCACTCAGGCGATGGTTTGCATAGTGTCGCGGGACCACAATCGTATGAGAAACGGACTTCAAGGTAATCGTATATGATAATCGTGGCGTAGGAGCCTCGCAGTAAAAAGCCTCTCAATGAGAATCTTCTATCAAATGCAATAAGGAGGCTTACGTCTCTGCGACAGGCTGACCTGCCTCTGTGCTTGTAGCCAGATCTTTCTCCTCCGTTTCTTCTCGGCTGGTACGCTGCTCGCTCGGTCAGTTTCTGTTACCAGATCCTTGCAAGGAGACGTTGCTGTGAGATGTTATATATTCTATTTCACTGCGAATGTGAAGAGACATAAAGATCATGCAGTTGTCTAAAGGCTGGCTGCAAGGGCTAATTGGCAACCCGCTCCAAAGCTCCAAGGCCGCCAAGATATGGGAGTCATTTCGAAGACAATGCCAAAGAAAGTGAGAGAGAAGTTGAGCTGCATGATACAGTAGGAGTCTTTATTGAGATATTTTGGACTGCCGGTTTCCTAACCTAGACCTTCCGGATTGACGGTACACAAAAAGAGGAATGGTAAAGCAATGAAGTTTATATTGTTTGTTGACGTCTACTTGATGTATTCCAAACCCCAGGATACTGCAATTAGACCTAACTTCTGAATCATTGAACGACAGTCTCTTTAATTCTCTCCTCTCTTAATTGATGCCTTAGACCTGCAGGTCTAGAGCATGCAAAGGTTGCTGGACATGATCTGATCCCAAGAGCTCCAGGGTATCATCATGAGCAGGCACCAACATCAACAGGCCTCCAACCAACACCACGATATTCATATTGATGTATATACCCTCCCCTCGTGATCAAACAACATGCGACATATTCTCTCTGCGCCAAAGCGCACAGCGACAAATGCTGCCTAAAACCTCATGCGCCCCAGAAACCACCACTCCAGCCGGGCGCATTTGCCCAACGCCCAGAAAACACAATTGGTCGCTTTCTCACAAATGAGGCTCAGCTCTGTCCCACCAACTCATTTTCAAGCTTCAATAGAATCATGCCGGTTATGCATACACTCCGCCCTCTCTTGCCGCCCAACCCTGGTTCAGCCGCAGTATGAAAATGGAACCTCAGCTTCTCTCGGCGGTTAATTCTTCCACTTCTTCACTACCTTGAAAATGCCGGCTAGAAGTCATGAGAACTGCGTTGACTTTCGAGTCATAACATGGGATAAAGGTGAGTATTTGAATATGAGTGTGAGGGTGTTTGCTGATGGGTTTAGGGAATGAGAAGTGGCTTCGTGAGGATGTCCGACCGGGGGACTTTTATGAGGGGGAGATACCTGCGCTGTGGAGTGAGTCGCATGTTATAGTGGTGTAAGTATTCTCGCGTTGAGATTAAGAGCAATGCTGATGAGTGCAGATTCGCGGATGCAGATAAAGTACGCGATTGCTCATCGTGTAAGAAGCGCTTCACCGATATCTTCTGCATGCCTGAGCTCTGGTGGTCAAGCTACAGTCGTCGATCAAACGGCTATTTTGGCAGCGAGACATTTCGCGACAACAACGGAATGATCACTGCATTAAGTCAGTCTTCTTCTACCGTCCAACTTCAGGCTCAGATTACTTACAGAGGCAGATACGTGGTCACGATTCCTCGTCAAGCAATTGAACGAAACCGGTCATCAATGGCATAAATTCAACATCCTAGCACGTTGGATAAAAGATCCCCAACAAACAATCCTTCTTGTCTTCGAAGCACCCAAACAACTCCGCCTACGCGATAGATTCCCCAATCCATTGCTCATAAACTCTCATAACGACACGCTCAGCGATCCCTTCTGGTTCTATCCCCGTCTATTCGAAGAGCTCTCCATTCTCCAAGACAAATCCGTCTGGGCAGTTCGCGACCACGTTCGAAGAATTGAGAAAACAGATCTTACACAGAAACCTGAGCCCAAATATCGAGCTATGCATGATACAGCCAGACATGCTATTCACGTCTCGGAGACGCTTGAAGTTGCGGAGAAGACTATCACGGCGATCATACAGCAGCATAGTGCTTTTGAGGCTGAGGCAGCTGGGGGAAGTAGACCTGCGAAAGCAAAGTTTCGACATGTAGGTGAACGATTACTGTGGTATATCCACATTCTACAAAGTCTACGCTGCAGAGCCTCCGCGAACAAAGAACGGCTTCTTAACGAGATCCAACTCGCGTTCAACTCAGTAGCGCAGTACGATTCTCGGATCTCTGTCAAGATCGGTCAGGCAACTCAATCCGATAGCGCAGCTATGAAGACCATAGCTTTCGTCACGTTAACTTTCTTGCCTGCGACTTTTATATCAGCGTTGTTCAGCATGTCGTTCTTCAAGGTTGATGATGACACGGGAGTCTGGAGTGTGAATGAGAAGTTCTGGGTGTATTGGGTGTTTGCGGTTCCTGCTACGCTGTTTACATGGGGACTGTGGTTGTCGTGGCAGTGGTTTTATAGACCGGTTAAGATTGGGGAGGAGGAGAAGCCTGTGAAGAAGTTTGGGGACTTGATTGGGTTTGTGAAACGGGGTGGGACGGACGAGGAATACCAGATATCTTGAGCTGGGAAGTTATTGAATGGGGACGGGCCGGATGATGTTATGATTCGATAGTAGGTTTGGATAGCTTCACATTTTGAGATGAACATAAGCGACATTCTAGCGTGTATTGCTATTAACTTCCAAGTCAAACTATATTGCGTGCTAAAATTCATAATCATCGTGTCTCGTTCCCCATTCCGTTGTGCGTATGCCATGATCCAGATGCTAAGATCCCAAACTACCATCACATGTTACCTCAAAATCTCTACAACCAAAGACGCCGACTATTGATCAAATGAGTGCATTGCACCTAGCTCCAACATCATAGTCAATAGGCTGAACAGGATCAACCGTCACAATAGAAGCTGGCTTTGCTGAGGCATCATATTCCTGCATAACGACTGGTGCCGGCGATGCAGCTGTCTCCAATCCAGGCGTCGGGGTCGACTGAACGGTCACCTCCACCACAATACTATCCTGTGGCGCTGGCGTTGAGACTTGAGGAATAGGAGCCGTATTGTTTTCAGTTGCTAGGCTAGTGCCAGCCAAGATGTCATTACTGCCATATCCGCTGCTGACAATGAGGGTCGTGTTGTCTGGTGTGCCCGGGACTTCGACTAGAGGAACGTCGCTCGTGATGATCTCGGGCTGGTTGTTCTGAAGGAATACCGGATACACAGGTTGCTGCGCTTGGGTCTGGCTTGTGAACAGTGGTGCTGGTTCGGCGGTATAGTCGGGCACTGTGTACGAGATGGTGACCTGCTGCTGAGGCATTTGAGTTGGATCGTAGACATACGGCTGGGCAGGATATGTCTCTTGTGCAGTAACCTGATATACAGGCTGCTCAGTCAGCTGGACGGGAGGCTCAGCGCCGACCTGCTCAGATGTAATGACTGTCTCATAAGATGTTGTCTGCTGAGCCAAAATTGGCTCTTGAGTTGAAGTAGCTTCGAACGTAGTCTGCTGCTGAACTTCAAAGCTGGGTTGTTGCTCGTATGTTTGAGTGTACTGAACCTCCTGCTCGAAAGCAGGCTGACCTTCATTCATCGTGTAGGACACCTCAGTCGTCACACTGAACTGCTCAGGCTGCTGGCCAAACGCAGGCTGTTGATCAAATGCAGGTTGTTCGAAAGCTGGCTGCTCAGTCTGCACCGAGTACTCAAATGTCGACTGTTGCTCATAGGCTGGCTGCTGAAACATCGACTGTTGGTTATCCTCAAACGAAAATGACTGCTGAGGCTGTGAGAAAGACGATTGCTGATAGTCAAAGCTTTGCTGGAACTGTCCCTGTTGCTGGTCTTGGAACCCGCTCGGTTCATCACCTCCAAATCCAAAGTCCCCATCATCGTTGTAATTGTCGTCGTACTCGCCATCGCTTCCGGAACCGACACCACCGAAGCTGTTAACTGTGTTCAGCATCCTACCCATCTTTCTCCAATTCTTCTTCTTTCCAAGCTTTCCAACCTGACGACTTGCCATCTCAACGCCTTGACCAGTGAGCCTTGCTGCGTTGACTGTCGCTGAAAGGATGCTATCGCCGACGTTTTGCGGTTGATTCGGTTGACCAGGTCGCACTTTTCTCACAATGACCTGTTTTCCCTGCTTCGTCTGTCGTGGCTGCTGTCCCGGCCGATCCCACGTCGATAGACCAAGCTGTTCATTGATATAAAACGGCGTCATGTCTGGCGTTCTCAATTCTCTCCAACCGTCAGGCAGAGAGTTGGCAGGCTTCACCCATGAACTGGTCCCCAATCTCTTGTTGAAGTAAAAGGTACGACCGTCAGGTGTCTTGCGCTCATCCCAGCCAGGTGGCAATCCGGAGAATCCAAACAAGGCCGCTGCGGTGGGCTTCAGGTGTGTCTTCAAGCCAGTCGAGTTGTGAGTGTACCAGAGTCGGCCAGAGACGTTCTTTCGAATAGTCCACATTTGGGTTGTCGCATCTTGAACGGAAGATTGAACTCGTGGGTCGGATTCAGTGGCGTAGTAGGATTTATCGTGGCTGTGAGAAGTGTTGACTGCGTTGGAGGTGAAGCACCACACGCAGAAGTTCGTCGTGATATGCGCTGTGCTGCAGATAAGACAAGTGTAGACCGACACGTTGAGAGGTATCCCTGGAGGTGTTAGTGACAACAAATAATGGTTCATTCAAACGACTATCTTACCCTTTCGACAATGGTTACATAGCTGAGGCTGCCCAGTAGATGTGCGTCTCAAGTCTGCCGTGGGAGTACCTTGAACAGCTTGAGTTGGTTGAATCGCTGGAGCTTGCTGAACTGGAATATTATGCATAGGCCCTGGAGTATGCTGAGCCGGATGATTCTGCTGAAGCGCTGGGATCTGTTGAGCTACCGGGGCATACTGAGCCGGGTGAGGCAGCTGGTGAGGTTGTTGTGCGCCAGGAGCATGCTGGATCGCTGGACTTTGCTGGACCGGAACATGCTGAACTGCCGTGGGTTGCTGGCTCACAGGAGGTTGCTGAGCCGCGGTAGGAACTACATTCGGCTCCCATCGTGGTGTGCCTGGTGTAGCGACAGTGGTAGCTGGTGTTGCGATACCGGCGCTGCTACCACTGATGCTTCCAGGCCTGCCTTGATCGGCCACAAATGAGCCGATGTTGCTGTTGGCAGTGTCAACCCGATGGATTTGCTGAGTTGGGCTTGCAGGAGATTGCTGTGGTTGCGCTTGGTGAGTGTTTGGCAGAGTCGTTTGAGGGGCGGGGTTTGGTGATGGGTTTGTCGGGCTGAAGGGTTGTTGCTGAGGGTGTTGCGCTTGGACATGCTGCTGTGGAAGCTGTTGCTGATGCTGATATTGTTGCTGCGGCGCTTGTTGGTGTGTTTGCTGATACTGAATTGGTTGTTGATGAGGTTGAGGTTGAGGTTGAGGATGGCTTTGCTGCTGGGGAGGGCACTGAGCAGGTTGCGCTTGCTGGTGCTGAATTGGTTGGCCTGGGTGTGCTATCGGCTGAGCTTGGTGAATCGGCTGTGGAATTTGTTGCTGGTAAACAGGTTGAACCTGTTGCCCAGGATGATACGATTGAGGTCTCTGTTGTTGAACATGTTGCTGCTGTTGGATGTGAGGAGGGTACCCGGCTTGCGGATGCTGTTGCTGCTGTTGAGGAGCAGGTCTATGCGGCAGCGAAATGCTCTGGCTCGGTGTTCCAACCGGTTTCCCAACAGGTTTCCTAGCCACAGACCTCTGATGCATCAAAGGCTGAGGCGTTGTTTGTACAACATTGCTCTGAGGATGTGGAGACGCCATCTCGACTTGACTTACACCAGCAAACACAAGAACAAGGACAAGAAGTGACAAGACGGGAGATGAACGGGAACCCCGCTTGGCAATGCATTCTATTTATTACTTTTATTCCCCCTGTCCATCACAGGACTTTAACCATCGGGACCTGAAAAAATGATTTGTTTCTGGCTGTGCCTCTTCTTTTCTTACTACCCCTCAATCTGGTATGTGCAAGGGTCCCTCAGCCGCAAATATGCAACCATTCACAAGACAGATTGGTCGGCTTCGTGGCGCGCTATGAGATGCATCTTGCTTTTTGGGGAAAAGCTCGAGGCAGATTTAGGGTGAGGGCGTTTTTAGTTGCCGTTGTTGTCTCCGATGTTTGGTGTTGAAGCGGCGCAGTTTCGCTGTGTTTGATCTGTAGCTGGAGGTAGGCAGCTGTAAAACAATCGCTATTGAGTGGAGTAGTGTCGATATGGAATTTCAGATGAGGTCGCCTATTATCTTCCAGGCTTTAGCGATTAATGGTGGCAGCCATCCATATACCTCGTATGTTGCGAGCTAAATAACAAATTAGTATAAAATCGATACATTCATCTTCGAATACTTAACCAGGCACCGTAAGGCTTGGTGAGAGCAGAGAAGGGCAAATAGCCTGAACCCTGGAGACATCGTAAAATACGTGGGCTATGATGCGGATTGCGAATGAGTGTCTGGGAGCAAGAAAACTTGAGACTTTGATAAATGAATGATGGATGTTGAGACATAGAAGAAGTGCAATGAATCTAAGATGTACCGAGAGTCCCGAGCTTTTCTTGTTGAGGAAGCAGGCACGAAACTTGCGTCTGTGGGTGCCGCTTCCATTTCTTGGTGGGAGGATATATTGTCAAGTGGATGGAAGTGACCCTTTCCCGATCCATTCCCTTAGCCGTTCAAACTCCTCTCTTACACTCTCCTCAAACCAGTACACGCACACGCAGTGACGCACCCATACCGTCGTTATCTGCATCAACAGGGCCCTTATCATGTGATAGACCCGAGCGGCTGCAGATTGAACCAACACTCTCCTTCCTCGTCCACAGCCTGATCCTCATTCCCCGCACGTCAGCATCACGAGAGGAGCTAGGGGAGGAAAGAAAACTCAGGGCCTCGATCCTAGTTAACATAGTTAACAAAAAGATTCAGCTAAGTCTAGCCTAAGCTTAGGATACCTTTACTAAGTTTTGGATATTTCTACTAAGTTTATTTCGGTGCCATATATCAAGGTCCTGTGATTTCTTGCTCATCGAAGAGGAATCATGTCTGGACTGGAAGGCCTAGGCATCGTTGCAAACGTTATTGCCGTGGTCGACCTCTCTCTCAAGGTTATCTCGTGGTGTTCCAAGTATGCCCGAGACGTCAAAGATTCCAGCGACGGTCGCGCCCGTCTCCTGCAGGCAGCTATTACCTTGCATTATGAGTCTGAGAAAATCCGCCATCTTCTCACTGGCAAGAATGGCAGCAAACTGAAAGCCTCCCAAAAGCTTGCACATGCCATGGGAAACAGTCAGGTTCAGTTACGCGAGCTCGAAAGTCTGTTATCCGACAAGACCAACCTTTCAAGCCTCAGATGGCCGCTGCGGAAGGAAAAGGTCGAAAGCGCTATTCGAAACATCGAGAATGCAACAAAAGCCTTCTTGGAGGTCCTTCAGATTGATACGGTGTAAGTGTATTCTGTCTTTCGCTTGGAATTTGAAGCAACTGGCCACAAAACACACCCAGGAAGATACAAGACCCCGATGCTGACATGCTGTCATCCTGGGCGAGTCAAATACCTCCGCCTAGCTTGACCCCAAGGTCTTCCCCTTTTGCCTCTTCTGACTGAGCCTCTTGTGCCTCTTTTTTTTCTCTTTTTGAAGCTATCGTCAGTACCTAGATGGGGATATTTTATCTCAAAAAGGAGGTTTCCTTCGATCTTCATAGAGGGGCGTTTTCATGACTACCCTCAGGGGGTCCTGCAGCTGGCTTGCCTTCGGCGACCCTGCCGGGGGCCTCCTCAAGCGGAGGCCAACCCAATCGGTCGCCTACGGCTCCGGAAGGACCTTCTTCCGATCAGTTAGCCGGCTGATCTGTGAATAGCTTCACTTTCTAACAGGAAGGACCCTATGTGTCTGGAAAACAGGATTCCTCTAATGGCCGAAGAGCATTTGCTCTCTGACCGTGATAGTTCACCATCACAGACCCTTGAAGCCACCGAAGAATAGTGATGCTGATCACTAACTGCTATACAGAGGCATTATCCTTGATATCGATAGCAGGACAGAGGCTGGCCAGCGAAGGGTAGTAATCGATCAGCTGCCCTACGTTAGTGATGCTGTTTGGGACTCACATGCCGAGGAGCATAACGCGACCTGTCTGGAGAACACCCGTAAGGATATTCTACGGGAGATCAATGAATGGGCCGAAGACACAACCGACCATTCGAAAGCGGTGTTCTGGCTGAACGGTATGGCGGGTACTGGAAAGTCCACCATCTCGCGCACAATTGCACGCTCCCTATACGAGGCAGGGAGACTAGGCGCGTCCTTCTTCTTCAAACGTGGCGAACTGAATAGAGAGACAATATCCCAATTCGTCCCTACCATTGCGCGTCAACTTGCGACGAATCGGCCAGCGCTCGAGTCTTATATCCACAAAGCGGTCCTGCATGACCCAACTATTGCGAACAAAGCCGTGAGAGCTCAGTTCGAAAGACTTATTCTGGAGCCCCTCTCTCAAAGTTCAACTGAGACTCAGGATAAAAAGCCTATCACTATTGTCGTTGACGCACTGGATGAATGCGAGTCTGACGCTGATATTTATCTCATCATCAACCTATTTTCTCGGACAAGAGAAATAAAGCAACCGCGGACTAGAATATTCGTGACAAGCCGCCCTGATCTTCCAGTTCGTCTAGGCTTCCACGACGTACAGGGCACTTATCAAGACTTGGTCCTCCACGAGATACCCGCTCCAGTAATAGAACACGACATATCGACATTCTTGACCCATGAAGCAGATCTGATTAAAAGGCGATGGGATTCTTCAGTTGCTGAGGGGCGTAAGCTGCCAGCGGACTGGCCCGGAAACGCCTGCATCCAGCTCCTCGCGAAAAGGGCAGCCCCCCTCTTCATCTTCGCCGCAACCGTGTGCCGTTTCATAGCTGACCGGAGGCGTGGTAGCCCTGACGAGCAGCTACAAAGATTTCTGGAATCTGCGGCTGAGGATACTTCGTCTCGGATGGGCCTTACCTACGGGCCAGTCCTTGGTCAGCTGCTTGGTTCGCATTGCTCCGAACGCAAGAAGGAGACGATCATCCACGAAGTCAAGCGAATAGTCGGTACCATCATTAACCTATCTATCCCCCTGTCGTCATCCGAACTTTCGAGACTCATAAAAATTGACCAGAAAACGATTGATGTCAGGTTGGACTTTCTCCATTCGGTTCTCAGCATCCCTCCCTCTTCATATGCACCAATTAGAATGCTTCATTCATCCTTTCGTGACTATCTGATGGACCCAGATGTTGAAGGAAATCCCTTTCGAATCGATAAGAAGAAGTCGTCAAGAGATTTAGTTGAGGACTGTTTCCAAGCGATGCAGAGCCTTAAAACCGACGTCTGTCACCTGGGGATTCCAGGTATGCGACGCTCGACACTACTGCCCGAGGTTATCGAAGAATGCATACCCCCAGAGGTTCAATACGCATGCGTTTACTGGATAGACCACCAAAAGGTTGCAGGAATTGCCCCAGGAGATGCCGCCACCATCCTCGACTTTTTGGAGAAGCACCTGCTACACTGGTTTGAAGCCATGATCTTACTGGGGAAAGTCTATCTGATCACAGGGCTTATCAGGAGTCTTAAATCTGTCCTGGAAAGAAAGGTAAGAAAGAGAATAGTTTGAAGACTTCCAGATCGCTAATGCTTCATTTGTTAGTCTGCTGTTGACGTAAAGTTGATCGACTTTCTTGACGACGCAATAAGGATCGTTGACAAAGATACCGAAATGATCAACCTGGCCCCCCTACAGATATATCATTCTGTTTTAGTGTTTGCACCTACGAACAGCATCGTTCGAAGGGCATTTGTTGCTGAAATGCCAGCTTGGTTGAGACATGTGACAGGTCGAAGAACTGATTGGGAGCCACGCCTGCGCTCGTTCGAGAACTCTATGTGCATAAAATGGCAACCCAAAGACAAGCGCTCTACCGTGTTCTCGCCTGGATCTGAAGTATTGTATTCTGTCTCCAGCAGAGAATACGCTAGAGCTTGGAGATGCGACACAGGTGAATGCGTCGAGGAGCTTGAGACAGACGGAAGTTCTTTGATGGCTCTTTCTCCCAATGGAAAATACCTAGCAGTGATTACCCCCGAGCACAAGATAAGTCTATTCTCGGATACAATAGCGCATGTTCTAGATCCGACACAAGATATAGCTTTGGGTGATCTAGCCTTCTCACGAGATTCCTCATTGCTATGGGTATGCTCAGTGAAGGGACAAGTCAAAGCCTGGAATGTAGCAACGGGTGATTGCGTGAGAGATCTCGAATGTCCATGGAGTATTGAAGTTGACACCGACTCTTATGGGGCCTACAAATGTCAATTGGAGTTCACAATGGATCGATCCGCCGCTCTACTTATTTCGGACTATGTGGATGCATATGTTTGGTTTCTTGAAAGTGGCGAGGAAGAAAAGTCCTTTCACATATCGCTATCCAACCATGCCATTGACAATGCCAGCGGCTTTTCGCCAGATGGGAGAATATTAGCTACGCCTTCAGCACGAAATTCAGTAATGAGGATCTGGGACCTTCAGATGGGCCAATGTGTATGGGATCTGAAGGAGGAGGATGGCAATTATATAATCAACTTTGCCTTTTCACCAGACTCGGGCCTCCTGGCGATAGCCTATAACAACGATTCAATATTGGTCTGGGATATTCGGAGTGGGAAGTGCTCAGCAAAACTAAACATCGGGCATAGCCTCTCCTACTTTGCTGGTATCTCATTCTCACTCGACATGGACTTTCTCCTTTTCACAACGGATAGGGAGGATGGGCCGCACAGCAACATTGAATTATGGGACTTGGACGCAGAAGCTCGTGTGACAATGATGAGGTGTCACGAGAAGGATATTTACCATATTTTATTTTCTCCCGATGGGCAAACCTTTGCTTCTGTGCAACGAGGTGGTGGTGAAATACAGTTGTGGGACTGGCCAAGCCTCCTCAAAAAGCCTCTAGAGGACTCAAAGGAAACGACATCACTCGCTCTGTCGCTTGATTCTTCAACAGTTGTAGCTTCATATGGGATTCACGAACTGAGAGTATGGGATGCCGCCACAGGTGAAATGCTCCACAAGATGTGTACTAGGTACCAAAATTCCTGTATACGATCTTACAAGTTTTCCCCCAATTCTGCATTTATAGCAGCAGATGGATGGGATGAAGCGGTAGTGTGGGATGCACGCAATGGCAACTGCGTGTGGCACCTCAGTCAGCACGACGAAAGGCCCAGTGTGCATTTCTCACCAGACTCTCAGCGTATAGTAGTAAGTAATGAAAACTACTTGGGTAGGGATGGCCCTTGCATTGAGGTCTGGAAGCGGGCCAACGGTACTTTTGACCTCGAACATAGCTGGAGGGAGATCTGGGCCTATGGCTTTTCATTTTCTCCAAGTGGAAGCCTGTTGTTCGTTAATCACGGAAAAGGTATAAGGGGTTTCAACTGTGACACAGGCGAAGCGTTCTGCGAAATACTATTTGATGGGCACGAGTTCACTGTGGTTTCGATGGCAATTGCCAAGGATTCTTCCACCATTGCCCTTGGACTTCCATCTGCGATTCAGATATGGAACCTTGAGTTGATGATGTGTGTCCAACAGTTGCGAATGAACTCAGCTTCTAACTTAATCCTGTCTTCTACTGGAACTCTTTTGGCTGGCCAGATTAACAACGACATCCGAGTCTGGAATTGGGCGACTGGGGAGGTGCTTTCTGACGTCAAACTTTCTGAAAACGACTGGAATATCGATGCTTTTCTAACAGACAACTCTGGAATCCATACCAATTATGGAGTCATTCCAATGAATCTGGGAATTATCTCAAGCCAATATCTCACTCCAACCTTCAGACTCAGAAAACATTGGATCCAGTGGAATGAGAACGATCTGATCGAACTACCACGTGATCTTCGAGGTGTTCGGACTGCTATATCAGCGACTAATTCGGAACTCACCGTTGCATTTGGGTGTAGCTCCCAGATAGTTATCATTCTTAAGATCTCGGAGGATGAGGAGTTGAGACGGTTGCTTCCTCTCATTGAAAAGACTTAAGCTTACCTAGTGATATATATACAGGAGTATAGCATGATTATAGTCATTTTAGAATGAACGAAGGAGGGCATCTCACAATTAAACGCACCCCTCGTTCATCAACATCACTCAGCGTCTTGATAAACACCAACATGTTACTTTTGCTTACCTCAACTCAACTCAACATACTTCTCTTCTCTCCTCTCTTTCTCGCATCTGTCCTGTTCTTCACACCCGATTGGCGCCTCCTGCCTCCACCTTGCATATTGGGCTGCTCCCCTAGCACTAGCAAAGACAGGATCAATTTCTGCTCCCCCCTCATGAACGAATGATGTTGCCCTCCCGCTATCTCCTTCTCTCTGCAGGTACTCGTTACCTACCAGCGCGCTCCTTAAGGCTTGAAGAAAAGCTGGATGGGTTGTGTTTTCTCCTGTCAGCAAGATTGTGTCGAGGCGGAAACCGTCAGGGCCTGCGCCGCAGAAACTCTGCAACCTTTCGGTCACGCGAGCCCAGAAGTCTGGTTTGCCATCCGAGGTAGCTAGACCTAGTTCAAGGTCTACAAACGTCCGGTCACCGCGTCTGGGCTGTAGATCCGTAAATGCAGACCAAGTCCTGATGATATCTCCACGTAAATCGGCAGGAGTGATTCCCACAACTAGGTTTGTCTCCAAAGGAACATTGTCCCGCTCCTCCTCACATTGCCAGAAGTTCCTGTAGTGTTTACACAAACCCTTCCCATGTCCCGCCAAGACAGCATATGACTCGAGAAGCCGGCGTGGGTATCCGCCAGCAGGGGGCAAAGGAAGTACAACTTTTGGACGGGGCAGACCAGCGGCTACCCAGGGTCGAATGCGCGCATATTCGAGCGCGTCCCAGAGGTCAGGTTCTGCCAAGCCTTGAATTCGGGAGTGGGACACAGCGACTCTATCCAACGGACTCGCGACCGCGGTAGAAGTCACGTCGCGTAGCGACACAAGCATGCTGCCGATAATGGCGACATCGGGTGTAGCTGGCCTTCCAATCTTTTTGTTGAAAGATCGTCTCAATTTCTCCCATCTGGATAGTGGTGGAGGCGGAGGAGAACTGGCTAGACGCTTCATAAGTGCTACATATTCTAGATTTGCAGGAATAGACGCAATGTTTTTAACAGTGCCATTATAGAAGTGCACAGCAGCGGTCCTGGATATTTATCAATTGGTATTGTTATCGCTGGCTAGATCAGAAGCAAAGGACAGCGTACCCGGAAGTTAACGAGAGACCGAATCCAATGCCTGGCGCATCGTGAACACTCGCGGGTAGACAATCAGCGCAAGTGGGAAAAGGCTCAAAATAGTCACCAGAAGCCTTTGCGCTGCCAATCAGGCCAAAAAGAAGTGTTAAGCGCATGCCGGGATTGAAAACGAGAGGAAATGTGCATGAAACGCAATGGAAGCAGTGTAAAGACCAAGTGCTGAACAAGTTTAACCATGTTCATGGGGTATCAGGAGATGTCACATGACAAACTGTACAAGCTATAGCAACCAACAAGCATAGAGAATAAAAGATAGGCAATCAAAAAAGGGTGGCTAATTGTTTAAATCAAACTTATTTAGCTTTTGTTTGTAATCATCTTATGCTATACGAGAAGCGGTAATTGCTCAAGCTGGAGTCCGTTTGTTCGCATTGACATTCAGCATAACCCGTTTTACGTACACCACAGCACATTTGCTAACCAGCAATTATTGAAACTTGGGAAAACTTAAGCAAAAGTTGCGATTGATACCTCAAGCTTGTCACAAATCCAGAGCAGGGAGAAAATAACCCGAGGATGAGTTTGACTGGAGTGCAGTTTGCTCTGGAAACAACAGACAACAGACCGCTTCGTGCTTAACACAATAATTGATTGCGCAATAGTAAATTATATTGCTATATACAAGCAGGCTTGCTGACTCTTTGCTATGACATAAATTGCCAAGTGATATTCGCCAAAGCTGGACACGTAGGCTGTTGTGCCACAATCAAGCACGTTGATGTATTACAACATGCTTGACCTTCACAAATCGAAGCCTAGAGAAATAAATCACACAGAAAATTATTGAAAACTGAGAATGCCTCAGAAGACCATGGAAAAGCAAACATGCATCTGTCTGGCTATAAAAGCTGCTCTTCCTCCACTCCTCAACTCTCGTCCTTCATCATTATCCAACACCAGCAACACCAGCAA